>PHNY01264207.1:1080-15223 GCA_003724115.2 Anethum foeniculum
TTAAAAAAATAGATAAATATGATTAGAGTGATTTTAGAGCTCCAGTAGGTTTTCCTTTATATATATATAAAGATATTGATTAGTATAAATACCAATTATCTTTTCTAACTAAAACACGTTATCTTTTTTTTTACCAATTAAAACACCTCATTTTTCAAAAATATCACGCGCAATTCTATTTAATAAAATAAAATATTATAATTACCCTGCCCTCGGTGTTGGTCTAGCAGGGTGCTGGTGCTAGGGGTTTAGAAGATGGATGGTTGCAGTTGTTGGAATTCTCCTGCTGATTAGCTTTTTTAAGCTAATCTTATTTCTAATTCTATTATTATGTTTTGTTTAAGATGTTTAATCCATGTTCATGTCCGGCACTTGTGTTGTTCATGTCCTATGTGTTAAGTGTAGTTCCTTTTGTAAAGACTTGGGCTCAAGTGATTGGCCTTTTTCATGGTTGGTTGTGTGGATTGGGCCTTAGGTTTATTATGAATGAATGAATGATAATTATAAAAAAGAATTACTAATAACTACTATTTTAATCATAATTAGTATATAAACCAATTACCTTTTTTAACCAAAACACGTTATATTTTTTATTTTTTCTAACTAAAACATTTTTTTTTCAAAAATATTACGGACAATCCTATTTACTAAAATAAAATAAATAATATAATTACTAATAACTAACCAATTAAATTTTTTAGTTAAAACACTTTACCTTTTAGGATATTACACTTTACCAATTAAATTTAAAAATAATATTATATACAAAAATATCCATACATATAAGCTAGTGTATATAAAATTACAAAACATATTTAGAAAAAAAAATTACAAAACAAAACTAAGCTCGTACATATTTCGCACGGGTTATAAAACAATAACGATAAACACATATAACAATATAAGAGCAAGAGGAGTTTCTCAACTACTTTTCCAGCCCGTTTAAGGTGAATACACGTATTTAGAGGAAGCCTGGTAAACTACCAAAGGCTTTAGATTCCTATTAGATGGGCTACTAGGCCCAACTTTACAATTAGTTCTTATCTTTTCCGTTTCAGTGGGCCTTTGACCCTGGAAATATTTACGGATGAGTTGTCCAATGTTTTAGAAATTTCCGATCAATTTTTAAAAGATATTTAGCCGATTTGATTAATTTTTATGAATTAATTTTGAAGTATATATTTTATAATTAAAAAACATAAATATATTAAATATTATAAAAATATTAGAATATATCTAATTAATTCCTCGGTTTAATAAATTGATTGATCCCTAATCAGTACCTAAATCGATTAGTGCAGTTTACTGATTTTTACAATCATGGTTAAAACTGATATTAATGCAGTATATACAACACAATAAAATATTTATATTGTTAGGTAAAAGTTGAAATATTAAAAATTTTGATTAATCAGTTTTCGATCATTTATTAATAATATTATTATTAATAATAGCTAATTAATTCATCTTTTTTAATTAAAACCTAATATTTTTTTTCAACTAAAATATATATTTTGTATTTTTTACAAATAAATAATTCATTTTTCAAAAATATTACGCACAAATCTATTTAACAAAATAGTATAATAATGTTATAGTTATTACTCCCTCTGTCCCAATTTATCTGTCTTGTTTGACTTTTTGTGGTCAAATTGACATAACTTTGACTGAAAATTAGACATCAATCTTTTATCATTTTAAAAAACTAAAAAAATACATATTAAAGGAGAATACATGTACTTTCTAATGATATAAATTTTATAAATGTTTTCAATTATATACTATGATTTTGGTTGTTGGAGGAGAATGACAAGTCCTCTGTAAAGAGCTGTCACAGGTGGTTGCAAGGGGAATGTGTGGACGATTATAAGCGATTCTAGCAACGTTTATGGTCATTATGCATTCCGGGAAAAGTGAGTCACTTTCTTTGACGGATGTGTAAAGGTTATTTACCTACAGCCCAAGCTCTTGCTGCAAAACAAGTAAATATTGATGCCCTTTGTCCTTGGTGTCACAATGTGGTGGAGACTGATACTCACGCCTTATTCTACTGTGACTTTGCAAAAACGGTGTGGCTTACTGCTGGTATGGGTTTCCTTGTTCAAAGTTCGGTCCAGGAAACGCCAATTATGATTCTCAGTAAGGTTTTCAATATCGTATCGAAAGAACAATGCGTTTTCATTAGTATGATTTGTTGGAGTATTTGGAATAGGCGAAATAAGTGGGTTTGGGAGAAAGCAAATGGCTCTGCCTTCGGTATGAGAGTCGTAGCATCTAATTTGCTTAGAGAATGGAAGGCTGCACAGGTTAAACAGCTTGGTCGCAGTATGCAGATAAATGATGGTGCTCGTGTATGGTCTAAAGTCTAAACCAGGTCTGGGCTGGATAAAAATTAATATCGATGCTGCGATTTTTTCAGATGGGTATATAGGGATTGGTTGTGTGATTCATGGTACACAAGGAGAATTCATTGCTGCTAGAAGTAAAAGGATGGTTGGGGATTGACAACCGCGAGAGGCAGAGGCGATTAGCCTTAAAGAAGCATTGTCTTGGGTACTTGCATGAAATTACGATCATTGTGTGTTTGAAACTGACTCGAAATGTCTTGCTATGGCCTGTAATGGAACTCTAGGAGAAGCATACTTTGGTACCATTGTGGTTGATTGTATTCAATTATTAAAGCACGTTAGTTCAGTGCTAGTTGAGTTTGTCTATCGATCTGCGAATAGTGTGGCGCATATGTTAGCAAAAGCTGCCTATATATGTTAGCAAAAACTGTCTATTCTATGTCAGATTTAGAGGAGTAGTATGAAACACCACCTGCTTTCCTCGTTCATGTACTGGATTCTAATTTGTCTTAATCTATGCAAGTACTTTTATTTCAAAAAAAAAATATCATTTCAAGTAAAACGTTGTATCATTGCAATTCAAATTTAATGATATAATATTTAAAATTAAAATGAATGGATATCAACATATTATAGTTAGTTTTAAACATGCAATTAAGGTAAGTATTGATATATTTAGTACATAATCATGTAAATGAATAAATTGTGAGAGAATAAATAAGGTAACACGGCTTACATAATAACTATTTTTAAACATATTTAAAATCATTTAAATATGTATTTGGACATTAATTAATTAAATCTAAAATTTATTATTTAATTTCATAAAATAACAATAATTTTACTTATTTTAGCTCACTTGTTCTAATAATATTTTAACAACAAATGTGTAGTACTATAATTTAGCTGAAATGGTAACCTTTCTTTTTAAAAAATAAAAAAGATACTGCTGCATAACGTTAAACCTGGCTGACAACAGATTCTTGACTCTGAGAGTCTCAAGTTGTGGTCCCAAGTTGACAGTTGAGACTACGGTCAAATATTAATAACAGTTTATAAATTTCCAAAAAAATTAAGTATTAAATTTTTGGTTCTTATAATAAAGTAGTATTATTAATTAATTGTATATTTTTTTTATATAATTCATTTATTTGATAAATATATCAAGGTAGTAATTTGTATAATTTGTTAGTCTAATAACTTGTGTATCATACATTACTTTTAGAATTATAATTCATTGTATTGTTGTATTTTTAAATTTTTTTGGTAAAATAGGATAATGATATATGATATCAAACTAATTTTTAGACAAAAACTCTTACATAAATGAAATTTATAATTTTCATGAAAATTCAAGAACGAATGTTAATGTTTTTGAAAAAAAGTATATAGCATGTGCAGTTATTAACTAAATGCACAATCTTAATATTTTTGAAATTTAAAAACACAAATGGATGTAATTTTTATAAAATATTATTTTTACTCAATTTCAAAAATATATTCTATTATATTATTTATTTTTAATGAATATAATATTATTTATAAATATTAACCCTTTTTTCGTTGTCCTCCGCCATTCAATTCAAAGAGGCTAAAAAGCTGATGACATGAATATGATGGGGTTGTAAAAGCACTAAAGTGGATGTTAATTGTCACTTCTCAATCTCTAATTAAGTCAAATGTTTAATCTTGTTTTTATTTACAAACGTCGTAATCTATGTCTAAAATTATAGAAATTATATTATATATTTTAACTTAAAAGATTATAAGAAACTCATATGTACATACCTTTGTTTTCATTTCTCCATAACTTAAAATCTTGGCAATTCTGAATTTAAATAAATTTACATAAATATTATATTTGTGCATAGGGCATAAAATAAATATTTCTATACCTTTCTTGCATAGAATATTAACAAAAACTTGTCCATAGTACTACACAGTAAAATTTCAATAAATTAATAGTTGATAGATCAATACTTTTAATCATTAAATATTTTTTATATTTACAAATATTAAAAAGAAATAATTTTTTCGAGTTTATCCAAATGAACATGTGATTCGACTACATTTCAGATAAGTATGGGTAGCCAAAACAAAGAGGCAAAACAGAAGTAGTAACTCTAGTCTTTACAAAACAAGTCTACGAGGCTTACGTGTGAGTCTGAGAAAACAGGCGACTCAAATTGTCATTCTACTTTCACTTATTATTATTCTTCAATAAAAAAGTGATATTATATTTTGTACTTCGTGACAGCAATGTGCTTCTTCTCATTCTAGTAAGCACCAAAGTTTTGAAGAGGGTTTTGTCAAAAGAGTGAGAGATTATCTTAAGATTGTAAAGAAATGGCAGAATTGTTTGGGAGTCCAGGGAAAGCTAGTGGGCTTGCTTTGAGAATTGGGCAGTTTGTATTTTCTTCATTTTCTGCTGCAGCAATGATCTGTGTGACTGGTTTCAAACTTTGCACTGCTTTTTGGTATTCTTGTGTCTTTTCCCTTTGATTATTTCAGTTTTTTTTCTCGTTTTCGTAATTGTTTTGGTTGTTTTTAATCTAGTGCAGCTATTGTATTATCTTTGTATCTAGTAATTTGCAAGAATCTTTTTATGATAAAGTTTAGAAATTTATATATTAGACATCCATTTCTCAAATATGGCTCAAACCCGAAAAAGAGTCTTTAATTATCATGGTGATATTTAGTCATTTGGCAAAGTTTTATGTGCTGAGGGTTGAAGAGTTACCTACAAATAAGCAAGCTTGGGTTTCGGTTTGTCAGCTTTGATGGTGGTTCTAATATTTTCATAACTTTAATATTAACAACAACATGTTGGTGAAGGGAGAATGGTTCTGTTGCTCCACTTTGGTAGTGGACTCCTCTCAGCTCAGACCATATATGTACATAGATAAATGCAAGCACATCTACTTTTCAAGTAAACCCGAGTGTAACATAGATACACACGACTTGTTTGGCTCGGGGAAAGCTACTTCGCCATCAGCCTCACTAATTTTTGAGGCATTGGTGGTCGGAAGTAGTTGAGGTAAAACTACTTCTTAGATAGAAATCTGAATTATTTTATGGCTTCTTGTGTACAATAGCAAAAGGTTCTCATAGTAATGTTGTTCTTACTGTTAATAAACTTATGTTTTGTTTCGACTTTCGATTCAATACATGAAATGAATCAATGATCAATATATCCATGCCTTCTATTCTAAGTTTTGCAAATTCTTGTCTATTGGTTTCAGCTTTTTAACAGGAGCAATGGGTCTTCTAGCTCTTTGGAGTTTTGGACTTGCATACCTTGATTTTCAGGCTTTGAGGTTGAATAGAGGACTGCAAACTCGTAAAATAGTGAAACTCTTTGCTGTTGGTGATTGGGTAGGTATCACAAGTACTGAAGTCTCATTATTTTACTCGCAGATACTTAAGCACAACAGTCCTGAAAACGTTGAAAACTAAAAAACACATACAATAATTTTAATATAAAACAGAGCAGTATTCACTGGAGTTGTCAAATTAACCAGCCACACACCGTAGACTCTGTCCTAACTCCTAATGATGGAGACTGGCTGAAATCACTACAATATCTGAATCGTGCAACAATTTTTCTCTTTCCAGTCTTATCTTTTATGTACCAAGGGAACCAAATTTGAAGAAATACTACCCAGAAGAACCTACTTTTCTTTGCATCACTTGAAGAGACTCATAGCTGCACTTGTTATATACTTCACTTATTTATGATATAGCAATGAACTTGTATATTGTTATATCATTAGATAACCTCATTGAATACTACATTTGTATATAGTTCTCATCTCTTAAATTTTGTATGTAGGTTACGTCTATTCTGTCACTAGGTGCTACAACCGCATCAGCTGGAGTGATGCTTCTTTTTGGTCTAGATACGGATCTCTGCAACCTAGATCAAAATCTTGGATGCATTATGTTTGGAATTTCAATAGCACTGGCCCTTATCTCATGGTTTCTCCTTGCTATTACTTCTCATGTCCTGTTGTGGCTGTTGGCTTCTTTTGACTGAAACAATAGTAATAACTATGTATTAGTATAATGTTGTTTGTTTCTTTGCACTGCTACCAAGTTGTTTCTGGTAATACAATGTTATGTTTTGGTAATTGATCAAACACACCAACATCCACTTTTGCCTTCTAACAAGACTCTCTTAAACTCCCGTAGAGGGCAATACCACCATAGAAAGAGCTTGTTAGTAAAGGACGATCTCATTCTTTGTGGTCTAGAATTAATGTTATTTGGACGCCCTATATACCATTTTTTGAACAAATTCTGATATTAATAGAAGAAAATGGAAGGAGAGCACATACTTGTACGTATCTGTTAGAACTGTAAAAGGGAGAAGAACCCTCACACTTGTGCACAAAGATACACGCACTTTGTGGCACGAAGATATGCATATGCCAAACATAAAAGTAATATGCATGTCCTCGTTTCGTAATTAAGAAATCTGTCATGTATTCAATTGAGCCGTAATTCGTAGTTTGAAGTGCCAGTTTAACTCTGGCAATTTCATTTGCATACTATTACTGAATTGAAGTGAAGCAGACAACAGAAAGTGTATAATTTAGGCCACAAAACATGGGATATTATGCTTAATTGCTCGTCACTGAGTTTGCACAAACTAGATATTACTAAAACAGGATATCACACATTCAACAGTAATAGTATATTACACACCAACACTGAAAGTCTAAAACTTGTTGAAGACAGAAAGTTTAACACTTGAAAAGAACAAGAACATGAAAAACAACACAAACCGAAACATCCACATCACTTAACTGACATGATAGCTTAGTAGAACCAACCTCAAGCATTTCACATCAAAATCTCTGGCTTCCAGATACTTGACTTGATTTGTTTGTGCGGCAGAACTACACCTCCATTGCTATATATTTCATCACAAACATGAACGTCTTCTCCAAGAATTGTCATGTTTTCAGCACGAGCCCATTGCCCAACAGTTGAGTGCCAACCGATAATACTGCTGGAAACGCATGCATGCTTCTTTATACGAACACCACGCATCAAAGTGCAGCAGGAGAGTCTAACTCCGGATTCTATGACACAACCAGGGCCGATTGCAACATCAGGACCAATCAGACATCCTTCTTCAATTCTGGCACTCTCATCTACTAGAACATTTCCTATTATATGTGGACCAGTAGCCAGCTTAAACGAATCCCTCTTTCTCAAGGAATCTAGGTATAGACTCAGGCCACTGATGTAATCCTTTGGCTGCCCAACATCCATCCAAAACCCTGGCAAGACCATCGCAAATAGCTTTTTTTCCCCAGCGATTTGTGGAAAGACCTCTTTCTCGATTGAGGTGCGCCTGAGTTCAATACGGTCGAGGACAGATGGGTTCAGCAAGTATATCCCAGCATTGATTTTGTTACCAACATATGATTCTGGTTTCTCAACAAATTCTTTAACTTGTCCAGTAGTCTCTTCCATAACCACAACTCCATATTTTGAAGGCTCGCCCACCTATGAAAATTAAATTAGGTTTTCTTATTAATTTAAACCACATTGAAAAAAATTATAGGCAGGCAATGGCATAGCATGGTATGAAATCATTTTAAAGCCATAACTTGTATCCATATTTACCTTAGTGACCATTATGGACGCTTCACCTCCGTGGGATTTGTGAAACTGAATCATCTGCTTCAGGGGGTACTCGCTGATGACATCACTATTTAAAGCAAAAAAAGGCTCACCAGATTCATCTACTAACTTATCTCTAGCTAAAGCCAGGGGGCCGGCAGTGCCAAGTGGTTCAGTCTCCTGTGAAATGGTGATCTTGATGTCGAGATTAGTCTCAAATTCCTTTAGAAAGTTCAGCATCAACTGGGACAGAAAGAATAATCAATAGGCTAAGCTACATGCAAACAGCATTTCAATTTTATACCAAGTATAGCCTCATACCTCTGGTTGGTAATTTATAGCGAGAACCACTTCAGTGACACCAATTGATTTGAGAGCCTCAATCTGATGTAAACCCACGTCAATATCATACATTTCTTGTCAAACAATTTGCAGATAGGCACTCAAGAATTTGTTACTTTTTTTGAAAAATAGAAAGGCAAAAGGACTCAGACATTACAGATAGTGTTAGGGAGAGATCTTAAAATTGCTAAAGTATGTGTTTTTTATCTACCACATGAGTAAGAGGAGTTAATTGCAGAAAAACAAATATAGTGCACATAAATGCTAAAAATTCCAGTCACTCTGTCTAGGATTCAACTATATAAAAATTTCTTACAATTTATAAATACATCTCATCATGCATTTCAAGATTACAAGTTGAATATAGTGCAGAGTCTGTTACTGCCAAAGCAGCAACCTTGACTTCTTCTGAGTATAGATTTTAAATACTGAGATAAGTACAAGGGTATCAAAAAAGAACATAGATTAGCCTCTACGTGCACAAAGGTCTCATGTTAATGATAAATATAAAAACAAAGTTTTACTATAAGATCTGTGTGCCATAGCTGATCCACCACCATGTATACTAGTAACTCAAATCTACCATACGCTAAAATTTCAAAATATACCTGATGCAGGATCATAGGTTTATTCGCAAATTCAACAAGTGGTTTGGGGACGCTGAGAGTCAGTGGCCTCAACCGAGTTCCAAATCCTCCAACAAGTATGAGTGCTTTCATCTTGAGATGCACCGGCTAGTACTGCATAAATACAAATTAAGTAGAATATGATGACAAATTAGGAATAAAAAGGCTCATAATCTTAAACATCGGAAGAAAAATGTTTAACCACAGCATAAGTAATCAGAAAAAACCCTACAATTGCAGAACCCTAAATTGACATCTACTTTTGAAGATAGTGGTAAGTTCTTACCGGCTTGAAAGGATTAATTTTGAAGTGATGAGAGCAACTGATATTGACACAAAGTATGTGAATGCAATTTGTGAGGTAGAGAGGAAGTTACCAGTACTAAAGGTGTAAAGTCGTGTAAAGTAGAAACAGCCAGAAGTATAGGACACGCGTCCTGACCTGAGCAAATAAGGCCATAACGTCGAAGGAAATCCGTCCAAAAAGTTGAGGTGGAAAAAGAGACATTTTCCAGCTATGTACCAGGCTGGATCTGACGATAAGAGCAACAAAAATATGAATTTTATCGATTAAACCATATATAATGTAGACACATTTTAATATCTAGTTGCATTTGATTATTCCTTTTCGAAATAGATAATTATTTACTGTTTGACTCCGTAAATGGAAACTAAAAAATAAAGTGCTAAAATGATGATAAAATAAGTGGCTGTTTAAAAAATAAAAAATAATGTCAGAGACTAACGCAACTAAGTTTTGTCTAATGTATCATATTAGGAATTTATAAGAAAACATGTGCATGTTCAAGATTATAAATTCTAGTTTGGTCTAATGTATCAAATCAGGAATACTTACTATAGATTATGATTTGTGATTTTAAAATCTTACGTTCAATTATACAATTGGTATAGCTCATAAAATTAGACAACTTAAAAACAAGAAAATTTACTACGTGCAATACTAGACAAAATTTTGCAAATAAATAAATAAATTAAATTAACACTAAAGCTTTAAGACTAATCAATTGAAGTATATAATGAAACATGCAAGGCCCGTGCAATTTTTGTATCAACTCATAATTATATTCAAGTATTAAAACAGGAAATGTTGTATCTTAAACTTTGAGAAGATATAGAGCATGTTATACATTTCTCGATGAGCTCTTATTTTTCTGTAGGTACCTTCCATTTGTGCACAACTAAGGATTTTTACTACTTGTAAGATCTTTCTTAAATAAGGGTTTAAAAGTGATCCTTTGTATATGCTAATTCCTAAATTAATTTTAAGATCAACCACTGAACATGTTTTTACACTTGAAACCAGAAACCTTCTTGACTGAATTTCTGGCTCCTCCAATGTTAAGTACATATTGACTTAACAAAGTTGCAAAGATTGGTTATGTGATTGTGATAATAATTTTATTCAAAAGTTTTATCGAAAATCATTGTTATTGAAATTTAAGAGACTGGATCTTCTATGGTTGCAAAATGCTGAACTTCATTAGTTTTCTTTTAATATTAAGAAGAAAAAGTTCTAATACACAGCCAGCCAAGAACAATGAGATATGTAGTTGAATATTCAACAGAACAATGACAAATGGCCGTCGAATTGCATTAGTCATCTCCCAGCTCAAGTTAGTCTATGGAAACGGGCACTGAGCCACACTGGAACTTTCCCCTAGAGTTCTGGTCAAGTACTAAATCTTCCTGATATTAGCACTAAAATTGAGAAGCTGAGTCTGTTTGGCCATGTTTTAGCTTCACCTGGTCATTATTAATGTTAGGGATGCGTAAAATATATTAAATTTTCATTTATCGGTTTCAAAACCAAGACAACAACATTTAAAACTGAACAGCACTTGTCAAAATCGAACCGAATCAACGGTTTTTGGTTCGGTTTTGGTTTTTTACTTTTAAAAAACACACCTTATTGGTTTGAGCTCAAAATCACACTTCAACCATTTAAGAGTTTTTACACAATCTGCATAAATCAACGAACCAAGAACAACTGTGCATGCGACTAACAAATGTGTATATGCAAGTAAAAGCAAAACATAATACTTATATAATCAGTGAACGGAAGCAAATACAAAAACAGAGGAGAAGGATATCTCAAGTCCAATAGTGTCTATTTAAAGTAATTTAGCCCCACACACCGTATGGAAAGTCGAGTGTGATGCGGAACAAGGAGTTAATAAATTTATTTACATTAATTATATGTTATTATTTAAGAATAATATTGATTTTAATTGATTAGGGGTATTTTACTTATTTTAAGTAAGTATAAAAGAAGAATTTGTTTTCTTTAATTAATTTTGGTAGTAGATATATATAAGGATTTAGTTTTCTTTTCATTGCAATCTTCCATTATTGAATAGAGATGAATTGAACATAAGTATTTATCGTGTTTTTTGCAATCTTTGCGGAGATAGATTTTATCCCTTGTTTTAGCCATTTCCCACCCTTGTCCTACATCACAGTGCCTCTATAAGATAAGACGAGATGCTAGTGGCAACGACGAACAAACAACAACCTTAGTAAACAAGAACAGGGCTAGAAACTCCGTGTTTTTGAGATAGAATTCTAATACATGAAGTGACTCCCCCGCCTTGGAACAATTACTTAGCCGCACAGTGTTGTTGAAGGCATGCTTAATTGCGCGAATAATGATGCTTCGCGCTTAGGCACGGGATGTTTGATTGAGAAATCTGCGTTTGAGTGTGAATCTGAAATCGTCCAAAAAGCGCGCTTGAGCGCTAAAAGCACAAAGAGCGCAAAAAGCACTCAGATCAGTGAAAGATGAAAATACCCTTTATAAGAAATATAAAAGAAAAGAAACCCTTATCTTTGGTATTTCTCACAAATGCAACTCGTGAAGCACTTTTTCCTAATTGATGAAGATGGTGAAAGGAAAGAACGAGAATTTGAGAGGCTGGAGATTGAATTATATGACTCCGAAATTACTGAATGTTAGGGTTGTTAGTTGTGTTAAGTATTAGTTTCTTGATAAATTTGTGATTTATTTTTTTGGTCAAAAAGCGTGCAATTAATTGCGCTTCAGGAGTCGCACTTCAAAATTGGGTCTTGCGCTTTTATAAAATCTGCGCTGTAAACAACACTGTCGCCGCCTTGGAAAAATTGCTTTGTCTTAATTTTCTATCATTCAAGCAAATTAAATCCAGGGCGATTCGGCCCAAACTTTGATATATAAACTCATAAAAAGCAATTAACAATTTTGGGACAATTCTATATTCACCATGAACTTTGGATCATCGTATTACATTCATGCCTTAGTCGTTTTGGATACTTAAAACATGCGTTGAAAAACCCTCATCGAGGAAACCATACTCCAAACATAATTCATTTTGAACACATCGAGCCTCAAAATTACACTTCCAGGGCTTAAAACCCCATCCAACAAGATTTTGGAGAAGCATGATAAAGAGTTTTTTTTTTTTTTTTTTTTGACAAAATCTTCTCGGCCTTGACATAATATTTCTCACTTAGTTGTGCCCTCTCTTGGTTTTATACTCTGACGCAGCCACTACCTATAGCTTAGAATAAGTGATTTAAGCTTGAACAAAAGCAAGCAGGTGTCTGAGTGACCGAATTTATTTCATTAAACTTTACACAGATAACAATTTCTAAGAAAAGAACTACACATAAATTGCATTGTTCTTTTTTTGAAGTTTGTTAGCAGTTTATAAATAGAATATAGTACTTGTAATTAACATATATCAAGTCAAACCAAACATAAGAGAGTAGGTCTCGCTCGGAAATAGGGAGTATGTCTCAGTCGGAAATAGGGAGTATGTCTAAGTTCAGTAAGTTGTAATCAAACAGGAGAGGCAATTACGTTATACACATGATCAATATTTAAGATACCATAGCAACTAAATTATGAAAGTAACCTAGAATACAAAGAAACAAACTATAGGTAGACAGGAATATTATGAATGAAAACTAAAGAAGCACTCGAATTATATTAAAAACAAGAACGAGTCAGGGATGAAGTCACATACAAGGGGGGTTCTAGAAGAATCTCAGAATCAGAATTTTCCAGATTTATGTGAACAACTCAATTAGCATCCTTCAACAAGACAGTGTTCTAAGTACATATTATTCTTATTCTAAGAATATGAAAAATAGTTAAGTAAATTTTATCCGATATGGTCCAATATCTTATTTATGAATTGAATTTAGGAAACTAAGTACATATTATTCTAAGAATTCCAAACATTTAAATATATTAGAAAACGAAATTATATAAATATACTCCTTAATTTGATATGAATTATGAAATTGTACTACTGAAATATATATGGAGAAAATGATGTCTGACTTTGATAATCGACCAACTAAACGGGTATATCCCACTTAAGTCTATAATGGGTAAGATGTATGCAACTTAAAAAGAACTAAGAGGCTGTTCCACTTAAGGGTAAAAGGTTGTGCCACTTTGATATATAATATTAAATAAACACACTTATACATGGGAAAAAGAATATGGACAAAATGCTTAATTTTTTTAAAAAAAAATGTTTTTGTAAAACAAGTTAGAAATAACTTAAAAAAAAAAAAAAAAACTCCTTAAAACTAGGAGTTATTAGGAGACAATCTTTTGAAAAAATATACCTTTGAAAAAATGGTACTATCTTTCTTAATATTACATAGATCTCAATTCTCAACGGACCCAAAGCCCACACTGAAGAAGAAATTAGGTTATAATTAGGTTCAGGGGAATGTATTAAAGAGTTAAAGCCCAAGAGGCCCAATTTATAATCAGGAGAGGAAGCCCGTTAATGTCCTTTATAAAATAGAAGGTTATTGTCCCACTTGTATAAGAAGGGAAATTTAATCACACTTCATTTTAATTTTAGAGAAATAGTATTTTATTCCTTTTTATGTCATTATTAATTATTAAACAAGCTCCTAAGAGCACGGTTGGATAGCCCAAGTGGTAAAGGGTTTATCCTCTGTCGTCCCAGGTCCTGGGTTCGATCCTGGCTCAACTCGAGATTTTCTGAGAACAGATACTCAATTGTAAGGCTATAAGTCAAATTAGTAAAAAAAAAAAAAAAAAAGCTCCTAATCTAAAATCATCATAATGGATGCAAAAATATCTTCAATTAGCACAGAAAAAGCAGAGTATGGGTTGCCCATTTTGTTCTCGTGTACTAACTACCTTCCTTT
>PHNY01264234.1:1544-14552 GCA_003724115.2 Anethum foeniculum
GTTGGAAAACAAATACTACATCCTAGTGACAAGAATCACCAGGTTACAATGTGACTAATTCACAACTGGGTAGGCTTGTTAAATATGATGTTCAGACATGCCTTGAACCTAACATTATCTATCAATCCACAATATCATCTCAGTCGTAAAGTAGCAGTACAGATGGTGCTTAAGCTCGAAAATAGAAATTCTAACACATTAGGTTAGCTAATCAACATGTAAACATAAATAAGGGTAAGATTAGATTCAACTTGCAGTCCCATTGGCATCTTCCGGTTTGTCTGAACAATGATTTCCTAGTTTGGAAAACAACTTGTTATTACAACAAAATAATAGTAAAATTACTAAATCTTATCTCAAGTTAGGTGACTCTTTCCATTTTTGTTAAGCAAATAACACAAAAATCATATAAACTAATCGAATATATCCGAGGCTAACGCCAGGAAGTCGTAAACAACAACACGTCATATCATTCAATTTAATGACTTGACTAAATAACCATCCTGTAAGCTAGTAAAAATATGCCAAGTAGAACCAGCACCAAGCAGCTACTATACTACATGCTTAACATATAGGCCATAAACTGACTCTCAACCAAAACGTGCATAAACCACGACTTTAATCATACACTCAGTGAAATGATACCAGACAAGGTTCAGGCATAATTAGTAGCTGAAATCGTACATAACATGCAGCCTCTGCAGTTTGAATTAACATGTATGTTGGCCAAGAAGCGGCCAAACATGATCGAACAGATAACAGAATGTGTAAAGGATGAATCAAGCTAATTTAGCAAAGGTTTTTCAATAATCTAATTTAAACTAGAGAAACTGCAGATGTATAATTATACAACATCTGGACCAGGTAGGGAAAAAAAAGGTGAACTATTCGAAATGAATGACTACAGATGCCTGAACCCTGTCTGGTATTATTTCACTCTTAACTGACTCTCAAATCATTCCTGGTCCAATATTAACACTGATATAACTATATGTAGACTTGAATTTATTCTTCTGGAACAATTACTGGAATTTTATTTTTATATACACACGCAAAGTAACAATAATATAGTCTATGATATATCACCATATTATGCAGATGCCAAGGTCTGGTTTCTAAAACAGAGCCACAGATATAAAGTATTGCAGATATCAACACCAAATAATGCACACAAATGCTGAAATAGTAGCAGGGTAAAATTTAATTCCAGGCAAGTTACTCACCTTATTGTCAGCACCATCTATTCCAGCACTGTAGGAAGCACACAAATGCTGTAAAATTGACTCCACTTTAACAGTAACTCTGGCAACAGTCTCCGAATCGTACACATATTCAAAGCAATATCTTAGATACTTCATTATATATATGGGATCCAGCACAACAACTAAGTACAATAACGGGTTGATACTATCTGCATTGCCCCAGCATTTGTTATACTTCTCCTTCATGCTAACAGCCATGAGAGACAACAAAGGATCATTTGCATCAGCTAATTCAGTCAACTGAGAATGAATTTCACATATTTCATGACAGAAATTGTTAGAGGTTACGTGCAAGGTGCCGCTGAATTTTAAAGTCACATCATAGGAAGTAGACAAGAACTTCACGAAAATAGAAGAAGATTCCCAATCAGTAGATGTTGGAGGTCCAATTATCTTCTTACTACTATTTTCTTTTTCCATAAAAAAACCCACAAATTTATCGTCTTCATCTTCATATCTTGCAAATGCCTTTTCGAATTTTAGTGCCACATCAAGCATCATGTAAGTGGAGTTCCACCTTGTAGCAACGTCTAAAATCAGTCCACCCTTGTAATCGATTTTTTCCTTCTCCACGCAAGCTTTAAATTTCAATAACCTTGCCGGAGATGCTCGAATATATCTCACAGAATTGCGGATGGCTGCTATTGAATCATGAAGTTTAGATAACCCATCATTCATGATTAAATTGACAATATGAGCACCACACCTGACGTGAAGATATTCAATAGCAAGAACTGAACCATTCCACGCATTAACCCTCCTTCTTACAAAACCAGCAGCCACATCATTGGCTAAAGCATTATCCATTGTCAACGTAAAGACTCTTTCTATCCCCCACTCAAGCAAGCACGACTCGATTAGTTTACCAATTGTATCACCTTTATGGTTCGCTACTTGATAGAAGTTGATGATCCTTTTCTGTAAATTCCAGTTGGCGTCAATATAGTGTGCAGTGATGCACATATACGAAATCTGAGTCCGGGCAGTCCAGCAATCAGTTGTTAAGCAAACCCTTTGACCAGCAGCTGTCAAAGCTTCCTTCAATTTAGCTCTCTCCTTCGAGAATAGGTTGCATATATCCCTTGCAACAGTAATTCTACTAGGGATGATAAATTTGGGCTGCAACTCATTAACAAATTCCTTAAAACCGTAACCCTCAACAACTCTAAATGCTTGTTCATCCTTCACCACAAACTTCGCTAGTGCATTGCGACATCTCACTTTGTTAAATGTCACGGCCAATAAATTTGTTCCTCCATCAGCTGCCCTATGAAAGTTAAGAATCTTTTGTTTTTTATCGGTTGCCGCCGCTGCCCTATGTGGATTCTTCTTACATTTATGAAAATGTACCCATAAGCTACTTGTCCCGACTCTTCTACTATGACAAGCATAGTTTGCACCACAGTAATTACACGTGCATCTAGGATCCATCTTATTTCCGCCTTTGATTCTAGTAAAATGATCCAAAACATCTGAAATTCGAGTAGGCTTCCTTTTTAGGTCTGGTTCATCATTGGTTTCCTTTTTAGGTGACTTTAGTTGAGAAGGATCAATGTCATCTTGGATAATTACCGTGTCTTTGTTTGGGGCAGATGTATCATTTTTAGAGTCAGGTGGAGTAATTTTTGGGGCTGGTGGATCGTTGTTTGGTGTAGTATTAGGGATATTGTTTGGGATAGTATTTGGTATGACGTTTGCAGTGGGAATGGGGCTGTTAACTACAGAATTCATCACGTCCCTGCAAAATATAAGATTAAGGAGTATAAATAACTCTATAAGCTACACATAAAAGAAAATGGCTACTGCACAATGTACATAAAAGAAAACGGGTACTGCATAATTATCAAAAAATTATAAAATCATCCAGATTCCAAAGTACAAGATCTTAATTATACAGGAAATTATCAAACTATGATAACAAATTAGGGGTGTTTATACAAATAACAATAACATAAGATTAATAAACTATATATATACAGGTACAGATAAATTAACAGATTATAACAAACTATAAGCACAACAGCAGAGATAAAACTAAGAATAACAGACATATTGACAAACTATAAGCACAAGTATAGAGATATTAAGACAAAACTACTAAGATTAACAGACTACTAAGTAAAAGTACATGGAACAGAGAAGGTAACGTAATAATATGAGATAGGCTGAGAGAGAGAGTCGGGAGCTTACAAGATCAGAGAGAAGCTGAGAAGTGAGAACTGAGAGGCGAAAGTGGAGCGTCGAGGCTGAGATTGGAGAATGAAGACCGATTATAATCGTCGCTGAGAGTGTGTATTTGATTTAGGTTAAATGAACTGTGAAATGAACTGTGAAGTCATAAAATGGATATGTTAAATATTATTGGGCTGGCTGTCTTATCCGATGGACTCCTACTATATTAATTATTATTGGGCTTATATAAACAGGTTGGGTTGGAGTTAATATTTAAAAAACCCTGACCCAACCCAACCTAGTCAGGTTAATTAAAAATGAACCTAATTATATTTCGATTTCGAACGGCTCGGTTTATTCGGCCGAAATAAGGGACGAGCTGGGTCGGTTTTACGGGTTATTCGATTTTTTGTTCACCCCTAAAGCTCACTAACGAGTATTTACAGGAGCTACGATAGTAAAAGGCGTACAATTGTAGTGTCAGACTGTCAATTACTTGAATAATGGATAGGGCTATGGTTCAACTGAGTGGAGCCTAGTTTTGACGAAATAAAAATAAATCAAGTTATTATTTTTTTTCTAATTAATTGAGCCCAATCAAGTTATTACAACTGACTAGGTTCGGAAAGATGAATGAATGATTAGAACAGCTAGCGGTCCTAATTTTGATCATTTTCCTCCAGTAATACAAATACAACATTGGTCCATCAAAACAAATGCACAATATTCAGCAACAAGACTTGGTATATCATTAACCTGCTACATTTTTCTCTAAGACTCAACCTCCTAGATTATGGCATCCACTTTCTCCTCCTCCTCCTCCTCTTCCTTGTCACCTACATTTTCTATTAACAAAAACAACACCAATAAGTTGAAATTATTGGCCTCATGCCCGTCCCAGCTTTCGTTTTTTCGATCATCAAGAAATCGTTTTCCGTTGAATGTAAATTTATCTCTCTCGACACGATCACGTATTAATGCCAGCGTCACCACCACCACCACCAAAACTGTTAGCAATGCTGCTGTTGAACCTACCATCACCTCAACAAAACCAAGAATTCTTGTCTCCGAGAAGCTTGGAGAAGCCGGTCTCAACCTCTTACGGACTTTTGCTGAGGTTGATTGCTCTTATGACCTCTCTCCTGATCAGCTCTGCTCCAAGATTTCTCAATGCGATGCCTTGATTGTTAGGAGCGGTACTAAGGTCACGCGAGAAGTTTTTGAATCTTCTAAAGGCCGCCTTAAGGTCGTTGGCAGGGCGGGTGTGGGTATCGATAATGTTGATATTCAGGCTGCAACGGAGTTTGGATGCCTTGTGGTAAATGCTCCTACAGCCAACACCATTGCTGCCGCGGAGCATGGCATTGCCTTGCTTACCTCCATGGCTCGTAATGTTGCTCAGGCTGATGCTTCCATCAAATCTGGTATCCTCTCTTTCTATTTTATTATTCTTATTTTTTTTTTTGCAAAAAGGAATCAAATAGTAATTGATCTGCAATCCAAATTAACTTCCTTTTAAATGAAGTTTCATTGGCTGATTACCTTTTTCTGGCAAAAAAATGAAGGTAGTGAATAAAATGGATCGATGATTTCCCGATAAATAAAATACAATCTTTTCTCTGCAGGAAAATGGCAGCGAAACAAGTATGTTGGTGTTTCTCTTGTGGGGAAGACATTAGCAATTATGGGATTCGGAAAGGTTGGGTCTGAAGTTGCCAGGCGTGCTAAAGGCCTTGGTATGACTGTTATTGCACATGATCCTTATGCCCCTGCCGAGAGAGCCCGTGCAGCTGGTGTGGACTTGGTTTCCTTTGACCAGGCCATCTCTACAGCCAATTTCATCTCGCTTCATATGCCTCTCACTCCTACTACTTCAAAAATCTTTAATGATGCCACTTTCTCCAAGATGAAACCTGGAGTTCGGATCATTAATGTTGCCCGTGGTGGTGTAATCGATGAAGATGCATTGGTCAGGGCCCTTGACAATGGTGTCGTTGCCCAGGTTAATTTGCCTGTCCATATATTATACTACTATGTTATCATTATGTGCTAATTACTCTGAAAAACCATATGCATCACATACTCTGCTGCTGCATGCACCTATAGTGTGACATAATTTTACGCATATGCTATTTTGAAATCAATGTGATCATCTTAGTCAACTAGTTCCAACAGAAGGGAAATTTTACTTCCACGAAAGCTTGATCTCCAGAGCGGTCCAATCCTATGTTTTTTTATTCTTTCTTAATACAAATTGCTCTGGAACTAAAAGATTTACTTTGAAATTAACATTCCCCTTTCAACAATTCAACACGATGTAGATTAGACAAGAATGTGGTTCTAGTTAATGCAGTGTGCTCATGTAAATGCATATGATTTATTTGTCTTCTTTCATAAATCATACATTTTCGGTTGTTTTGGCAAATACAAAAAATTTAAGTGTTCACATTTTTCTCTGATTTAACAGGCAGCACTTGATGTGTTCACAAAGGAGCCCCCGCCCAGTGATAGTAGGTTAGTGCAGCATGAAAATGTGACTGTCACACCTCATCTTGGAGCTAGCACGAAGGAAGCACAGGTATGGTTGCAACCATCCACACTATGATCTGCATGTACTTGGAATCTTAAGAGTACATTATTTAGTACTAGCCACTTATCATCTGTTCTCGTGTGAGATTTACATTTTCCTGTTGCAGGAAGGTGTTGCTGTTGAAATAGCCGAGGCAGTTGTTGGAGCTCTGAGTGGTGAACTTTCTGCAACCGCTGTCAATGCACCTATGGTTCCTGCTGAGGTAGTAAAGAAGCCAGCCATCTTAATAATTCCTGCATTTTAGTCGGAAACTTACTGCCTTCGATGAATAAAAGAGTAGCTAGCTAATTAGTATTATAATGTTATCAGGTTCTATCAGAACTGGCTCCTTATGTTCTCCTAGCTGAAAAGCTTGGTAGGTTGGGTGTACAGCTAGTGGCCGGGGGGAGTGGAATCAATTGTGTGAAGGTGATTTATAGATCAGCACGAGATTCAGATGACTTGGACACAAGACTGCTCCGTGCCATGATAACAAAGGGAATCATTGAGCCTATATCCAGCTCATTTGTCAACCTGGTCAATGCGGATTTCACAGCAAAGCAAAGGGGCCTGCGAATCAGCGAGGAACGAGTTGCTGTTGACGCATCGCAGGCACACCCTATCGAGTCAATCCAGGTGAAGTTAAGCAATGTAAACTCAAGATTTGCAAGTGGTTTGTCAGAGGACGGAAACATTACAATAGAGGGAAGAGTCAAGTATGGGATTCCTCATCTGACCCTAGTCGGATCATTTAGTGTTGATGTTAGCCTTGAAGGGAACGTCATATTATGCCGTCAAGTGGACCAACCAGGCATGATAGGAAAAGTGGGCAACATACTTGCTGAGCGAAATGTGAATGTGAGCTTTATGAGTGTGGGAAGGACTGTAAAAAGGACCGAGGCCATTATGGCAATCGGGGTAGATGAAAAACCAGACAAAGATGCCCTCAAAGATATAGGGGAAGTTCCTGCCATTGAAGAGTTTGTTTTCTTAGAATTGTAGACAAAAATAATGTTCAGTACGTATTGGCAGGCATGTGCACCAATAAACTTAAATAGTTGGCTGTGTGTGCAGCCATTGAGTGGTTTGAATTGTTCATATTATGTATTATGCAGCCTTGCTGTTAAGGCAACAAGGTGGTTTAGTGATGTTTTCGTCCATATATTTATAGGTGATGCTTAATAAAATGTGTAATTTTCTCAGCTTCAGATGCACTGTTGGTTGTTTAGAATGGCCAATATGTGTTTTGGCTTTGAGGTGTTAGATTTGGTTTTCTTCGAAATCAACATTGGGTCTAATTGTTGAGTATAAAGAGCTACTAATGATCTATGCAGAAAAAGGACTACACTAATATTTGTGGGGGGTTTTACCCTTCCGATCTGCAGCATTTCGGCGTGCCATAGCAAGTACCAACACTGACGGACAATGCCGTAAAGAATGGCTGAGCTCGGGTTTCCGGAAGAAGGAGCCATTCATTTGATAAGAAATAACAAGGAATATCGGAAATTCTAGTAGCCGAAGCTCAAGTGCTAAAACAGCTACTGCCTGTTATTCACAGTGAACCGGAACCAAAGTTTTTTCTTTTCATTTTCCAACTTTACAAAGAATTATTAGTTTCAAATATTTAAATGGTGCAAGGAATTTATCCCTAAACTATACAGTATCAATCATCTCCAGTATATTGTAGCTAGCTTTTAATTCTTAATTTTAATATCACGCCTACTTTATTTTAACTGAAAACACACCATAGTGCACATCCTTGCAACAATCTGAATTTTATCTGTTCATTTAAAGAGGCCCAAACAGTCTTCATGCTTAGCAAATATTATGTTATATTAAGTAAAATTTTAATAATTTCTCATGATTCCCTTTATGTAAAATTTTAATAATTTCCTTTTTCAAAATATTTTAGCCAACCATTATTGGATGCTGTAAGAGTAGGCTAATTCTATCCCAAAGTTACAACCAACCTTTCACGCTATTCCATCAATCAAACGCCGAACATTAAGCAGTCGCACACTATTCATAGATCCAAGATAGAACATCAAAAAAGTCAACTCTACAATCCATTAGTAATTAATTGACCTTTATAAAAGAATGGTATACACTTTTATTAAAATGAACAAACTAAAATTTACAAGCTCAAACAACGGGTTTTCCTCCAAGACTGCACAACCATAAAATTCTTAGTTTTGACAAACATTTTTCTTTCCTTCTCTTTTTTTTTTTTAACAAATCTGAAGAAACTAAATCCTTAAAAGTTGATATGAATGCAAAGACAACTTGTGGAACCAGAAAGGATACATGAATGCAAAGACAGCTTGTGGAACCAGAAAGGATCCCATGCTGTCTAATATACATGTACATGAACTGTACATCAGGAACTCCCGTGTGATCTGATAGATGAAACAGATTGTGCCGAGACGGAAGCAGTTGGGCTGTTTAGATCACGCTCTCCATTCGCAACTTTTGATTTTCCACTGAGCTTCTCTATTGCATCCTGGCATAACTCTATGAAATAATCATCTTCCGGAAGTTCACTGCAACCAATGTTTTTTTTAAGCTCAAAATCATAATGCTACTCCACTAAAGAAAAAGGCAATGAAATCCACTCAAAATAATACGTGCAACTGATCTCTTCTTTATAGTAACGCAACAGTTATGTTGCACTCAGTTATAAGGAACTGAATTGAGGTGAAAAATGGAATGAAATTAAACTTATTCTAGCAGACATTCATGCAACAAGCATCAATTACCATCCATTGGTTCCATTCAACATATGATTAACAAGAATTCAATTTTTCCAATTCAAGCTATCATTTTGTCACGTATAAGATCTCCTGAAATCCTCTATCCTATCTTCAGCCTCTAAGTTTCTTTATGTTTTTCATTTCATTGTCACCTCCATTAAATCCCATCCAACCAAACTGAGCCTTAGTATGCTAAATTATGTTCAGTCAATTTTTTTACAAAAGATCATCTACAAATCAATGACGGCATTACCTATATGGATCCATCCCTGTTGCTGAAAATGCCGTCAATGCTTTGGATATGATCTCATTCACGACTCGGTTCAGATTCCGGGAGAGGTAACGTCCTTGAGAAGCAAAGCATATGACAAACTTCATATCTAAATAGAACTGCAAAAAATTTAACAAATAAGAGGTTCATGTAAAACACCCACAAGGTCCATACAACTTCAGAAACATCGAAAGAATGCAAACCTATTTACCTGATGAAGACCGGGAGGACCTAAAGGCCTTGGTCCTTCTTCAATATCATCCCAAAAACTTTGGTCTTCCGAAAGCCATAAGATAACAGTTTCTGTAAGCCTCATTAATAACAATGTCGCAAATCTTTCCCTCCCAACAAACATATCAGCTGCTATGATAGCCATCCTGTTAAGTTTCAAATATAGTTCCTGCGTAGTAATAGAACAAAAAAAAGGTAAGGGCAAGAACTTATATGTTCCATGTAAAGAGAATCATATTACTGTTTTTGAAACTACAATAATTACGAAGACATAGATGGGTTCCAAAGACAAAATACATTACAACAATAATTAATACTAATTCTAAATTCTCCTTTTCAAGTACTGGATTGAGTAGCATGTCGTATTTCATTGGCTAGTATTATTAGCGGGCAACCATAGTTTAATCAGATTAAAAAAATATAACAAACTAGACTTTGATGCTCAAAAGATCTATATATTTCAACACATCTGTCAAAGCATAATTCCCTGGCAAACATCAAAACTAAACTTAGGGAGACTTTAGCAAAATTAAGCAAATGGCTATAAGAAAAATCACCTGAAATATGGGAGAAGGAAACCATTCTATTTCGTCCATGTTACCATCCATGTTTATGTACATGTCTGCAGTAAGATGGCTATCGCCTTCCTCGGTAAAAATAAGATCTAGAGCATGTTGTCTACAGAAGTTATCTTTTAATCTGTCAACTGATGCACCAAGACGCCTCTTCCATTCCCTTTGCTCGGGATGTCTATTTTGCCTATCTGACACCTTTCTGCGGGTATCATCTTTAAAATTAGCCTGATTGACTGAGGCGAGTTTCATCGCTGCCCGTGGTAACATATCATCAGCCAATAAGGATGCATTTGCAAGCAACGCGATTTGCTGAGCTTCAGTCTCAGCCATTCTGACAATTTTATTTCCAGAGCCTTCGAGGTTGGCTTCCTCTTCAATATATCCTGGTAATGCTTTTATAAGCAAGTCAATATATGAATTGAACACCTGGAACAAGCCTTCCAATGTTCTTCCACCTAATTGCATACTTAGCAGAGGTCCGACATCCTCAAAGAAATCCTGGGAAGATATAAATATTCAGCAACATGCGGAGCTATACCTTCAGTCCTGAAGCATCTAAACTATGCATGGGAACATGCTAAATATAATATTATCTGATCACCAAAGTTCACAAATGGAATTAATTAAGAAGCAAAGCAACAACTGGATTAGTCAAGGAAGGCCCAAGTGGCAGCAAAGGTGCTCCTAGTGCTTGAAAAGGTCTAAAGTTTGATTCTCATTTCTCCCTCCCCCATGATGCTTATAAAAATTTATTGACTATTCCAAAAAAAAAAAAATACAATAAATAAATAAATCTTGCTTGCGAGTAAAGTGAGGAGCACAATATTAATAAATATGGGAGATTAACCTACGATATGCGCAACAGGTAAGGTACGGTCGTACATAATGTTGCATATTAAAGAACCACAGGTGTGAGCCATTATAAGCGAAAATCAGACACTATCTTTTACTCATCAAAAATCGCTACCACTTGTTTATTTACAATAGCAATAAACTAAATAGATGATACATCTCCTTGCAACATGCATTTCCAAGATGTATACAGACAAATTAAAATTGACGTCATTGCATGTATCAAGTATCTTAATGTGGCTGATGCAAAACCAATCACATCAACTACAAAATCAGAAAAGAAACTGTGTACGACATAAACTTGGTACATATGAGAACTTGGCGATATGCCTGATGGAGCAATAGCACTGATCAAAGAATTATATCTACCGATCTAAATTCATAATAAAAAAACAATGGGGTGAAAACTACAACCAATAATGTGGGCAAATCATGAAATTGGTACATATAAGAAAGTGTTTTTACGGAGAGTATTAGATAGAGGGAAAAAAAGAGAGATATAACTAGGCATATATATAGATATTCACCTGGACCATCATGTTGAATCGATGGGCACTACTTGAGAGTTTATGGTTATATGATATTGAGGTACCAAGAGATGTAGAAGACCTGCCAGATTGTCGTGCAACTGTTGAGGGATAGGTTAGCTCCCAATCATCAGCTGCTGCCAAAGCAGCGGTACTCTCTTCAATACGCTTCAAATTAGCATCTAGTGCTTGCTCAACACTAGGTCGAAACAGTTTAAGAAGTAGAGGGCAAAGTGCCAAGCCACGAGCTTCCAGTAATGCACAATGACCTAAAGCAATTTGTGCACATTCTGCAGCAGCCCTTAAACCACCAGCAGCAGCAGAAGAAGCTAAAGCATGTCTTTTGACAAGCAATGCAAAGGCCTCAATTTGCTTTGTAGCCCACATTACTAGTTCAGAGGTATAAGAGGGCTCATTACCGAAAATAGCCAGAGAGTCGCTAGATGCTTGACCAATGGCAGAGAATACTAGTTGTGAGAGAGCTGCAGTATATGCTCCTCCATATGAGGTGTTTGACGGACGAAGACTTTGCATGTTGTACTGATACCTCTGATAATGTGCGCTAAGGAGTAAACTATGAGCACGAGGTCCATCTCCTAGCCTTTTAAGAGCTGAAATAGCTGCACGTAGCTCACTGCCACGTGTGGAAGGTTGACAAGCAGCTTCAGCAAGCTGATCCGCCAACTTCTGCCTGTGCTCAATAATAGTATTCTGCAGTGCTATGAGCATAGCTGGACGTAATGTTTCCTTTTCTTTTGCCTCAGAAGCCAACTGCTCTCCTTTGTCAAGGGCAGCCAAAGCTTCATCTACCCTCCTTTCTGCTAATAAAACATCAAGTAGATCAGGGAACTCTACTAACCATTTCTCTAAGCCTGAAGAATCCTTATCTTTGCCAAAAGATAATCCATTTGCAGAAGAACCATTAGGGACAGTAAATTCTAAAGAATCAATATGAATTCCCTCAGCTAAGCCATGAATTAGAGTTGCTTGAGTTGATAAAAGGTTTCTGATAGATGAAAGTTCACCCTCTAGATCTGAAATCTCTTTTGATGTGCTGAAATGGAAAGAAAAGAATCACATTTCCAATATAAATCAGGCTGGAAGAAGCACTGAGGTAATTGAGAATCTGTATATGTGCTCGGTAGAGGAGCATTGAAATTCGGTGTAACTTGTGATAAGCAATAAGCACACCAGGATGCCTAGCCTTCGATTAATAAAAAAAAAAACTAAACAAATCCCAGTATGTGCAGAGGTGCTCAAATCTTGCATGATGTCCATGTTGCAGAGAAATTATAAAACGCGAAATGCTAAGCTTTACTTACATAGAGACACACTAAAATGAGGGTCAAAGCACAGACATCACCAATATATTTACACCAACCTAATTTTTCAACATTAGTATGATCCAGCGTTGAAGATATAATCCATAATATTCAGTTCATGTTCAGTTCCCTAAGTACCTCATACATACATAAATATTTGTGAAAAGCAAGAACCTTAGCTATGCAGTTAGGAAGAAGGATTAGGAATTTCACCCCTTCGCTACTATTACCATCATCCACCAAGGGACTCCGTTATAAAGTGAAGTAGTATGTTTGAGAATTTTATTAAAGTTCGTTGCTGGATGTTGAAGATATAATCCATAATATTCAGTTCATGTTCAGTTTATGTATGTATGAGGTACTTAGAAAGCACATCAACAGAATCAATATTTTAATCATGGACAGCTCTAATTAAAGTTTTACATAAAATATATATATATATATATATATATATATATATATATATATATATATATA
>PHNY01264234.1:17296-29818 GCA_003724115.2 Anethum foeniculum
CCAAACGGGGCCAATATTTTATACTACTTTTACTTAAAGTTCAATTCAATATAGCTCCGAGGATCGAGAATGGAAGACAATTAAAACATACTCTTAATAGATAAATAAAGCAAGTTCACATTTTTCCTTCTATAAATGTAAAGGAAAAACAGAAAGTGATCAATTCTTTGCAAAATTATGAATGGTCATGTTATACAACTAATTGTATCTCTTATGCTGCTGGATGAGTTTTTTATTATTTAAGGTTGCTGGATGGTCATGCTATATTGAAGATAGATTACATCTGCTAACTTGAATATTTGTCCAACTTTTCATTTGTCAATTTCATAAAAGTCTCATTTAAATTCAAGAAAAGTCTCAAAAATATCAATATTTTCTTTGTACTTTTTTCCTTGTTTAATGAAGTAATTTTATTAAGGATAATAATAAGAACTAAGAAACTATCAATATAGTAAATTTCATGGTACAAGTCTGAAAATATTTGAAATTATGGTAAATGAATATTATCATATGAAGTCAAGCAAAATGAAAATTTCATTTTATTAAAATAGCTCGCTAGTGAAACTGATCAATCATGTTACAGCGGTTGTAACTTCCTAACTCAGTATATTTGCAGGACCTTCAACATCCTATGAAATATACTTATAATATTCAAGTGTGTGTGTGTGTATATATATGACTTTTAAGCCCATAAAGATATTTGTTATGTCACTAATCAAAATGAAAATGCTAAAATATCGATTTTAATCAAATCAAAAAGTTAATTTCATTATATTGAAATAGCTCGCCAGTGAAACTAATCAATCATGTTATAACGGATGTAACTTCCTAGCTCAGTATATTTGCAGGACCTTCAAGATCCTATAAAATATACTTATAATATGTCAAATATATATATGTGTGTGTGTGTGTGTGACCTTCAAGCCCATAAAGATGTCTGTTATGTCACTAATTAAAATGAAAATGCTAAAATATCGATTTTAATCAAATCAAAAAGTTAATATATTATTCAGTAATCTTCAAACTATTTTCAAAAAAAAAAAGAAAAAGAAATCGTGCTTGATCTTAGAGGTCAGAAAAATATTATAAATACTATTAACGACAGATGCCAAATTGTTATACTTATTATATATTTCTTACCTTTTTAAATGCAACCGCGACAATAAAAGTTTGTAGTCAAATCATAAAACACTTTATAAAGAGTACATGTACCATTAGTGACATATCTTTATTCGTGTATGTTCTAGTGACCTGCCAATCAAGTGGAGAATTTATTTTTTAAAAAGTTAAAAATGAAATTCATTTTATATTCTCATGTAGATATTGACAATCACTGTGACAATTATTAATTATGATATTAAACTCACTCATATTTAAGATCCACAAACTATTATGTAGATCATTAAAATATAAAAAATGTTTAAAACACAACATTTTTAGAGTGAGTAAGTAATGGTATAGTTTTATTATCTTAGGTTATATGATTTTTTAACTTGAGTTTATAAAGTTTCTATGTTAAAGTTGACAACCAAAATACAGAAATGATTTTGAAGAATACAGATAGGTGTTTCTTACAACAACTCCAGCAACAAACTTTTTCCCCAGAATACTAGTCAAAACCTTGCATCTTCCATGTATGATTAATAACTGCTCTATCAATACGGCTGTACTTTCCTTTTGATCCATATCAGGAGAACTTGAAATTAGAAAGTGGAAAATCCCACATGTCTTGATCAGTTATGAAAGTTTTGAAGCTTTCTGTGTCCCTTGACCTGTGTCCCTTTCAGTTATCCACACCATTGTTTTTTCAACATTCAGTTGAGGTCCATCAATGTTTACACGATTAAAAATTCTATCTGGGTATATAACCATTATCCCTTTATCCAAATCCAGATGCTGCTAACTAGTGAAAAGGAGACATTAAACCACATTTTATTCCAGGAAACTCATAGAATATATATATAAGATGATTTATTCCATGTTTATTATATTTTGCACTTATTTGGATTTTTATTTAATAGATTTTAATGTTTTATTGTAGGATATGAGGAAATTCTAGACATGGAAAGATTTGGTGAAAAACCGCTATTTTGGAGCTAAATTAGATGAAAATTCGGAATTGTTGTGCTACGCGGGCTACTTATACTGTTTGGGTCGTATCTTGAGTTCCAGATGTCCGATTCTGACGATCTTACAGTCCACGTGAAGCTTATGGAATTCTCTTTAATTCAAAGATGGTCCAATAAGGAGAATCCAATTGGAGCATCCCAGAAACTGCAGAGAACAGACAGCTACGAATTTTTATTAAAGAATCCTACTTGGCTTAGAACTCTCACTTGTAATTTTATTAGAATAAGAATATACTTTTATTATTAGGTGAGACATTAGATTTTACTATTGTATTTTAATGTAAGATAAAGATAGAGAGAACACATGCGTGCTTTTGCTTGGAGCTTGGTTTTCTTCATCACTTTCATAGTATACAGTTGGATATTTTTGTGTTCTACGTTAATATAAGTTCGAGGTACTTTTTTTTCTTCTTGTTTTTATTAGTATAATTTTTTCAAGACTTTTTACATAGTTTTTTTTATTCCTAGCACGAGTGAGTAGTTTAATTCTAGGGCGCAAAGGGAAGCCATGTTTCCACCATGAATATGCTTTAATTTGATTAGTAGTTAATGGGTAATGAGTAATTCTTATCGATATTTTAATACTTAATCTGTGTAATTGGCCAATATCATAGATTAACTGTATGCAATATGTAACAGATCGAGAGATTTTACTCACTAGAGGCACACATACGATAACAGAATTGAAAGTGAGAGCGGGAGCATCATTGAATTTCTGAAAAAGTTAATGCTTGGAAAAGATTAACTGTTACTTTAATTACTTCACCCTCTGAATTGCTATACTTTTGTGATTAGTTTGGTATAAGCATGGTGAACCTGCATCGCCCTAGACCTTTAGTTAATTGATTTAAAGACATATTTAATTTGTGTTGGTAGTTAATTAAGAATCTTCAATATTCATTTTTTTTTTGGAAAAATAATTCATAATAGTTAAATTAAAATTCTTGAAACTTGTGTCCTTGAGGATACGAACCAATTGCCACTTTGTATTAGCAATAGACACCGTGCCATTGCGTTTAGATATAAAATAACACATCAAGTTTTTGACGCCGCTGACGGGGAGACGCCTAGTTTCTCTAGACTTTATTTAATTGTTTTAGATTGTTTTCATTGTCTCGTTGGAACCTTAGTTCCAATTGAGGCCGATTCACTGTTTTTCCTTGTTTTAGTTGTTGATGCCCAGGTCTACAAATGAAGCGAAAATAACTCATCTTAGTCTGAATTCTGGGATAACTTGTCAGCAATACATCGATAAATGAAGAAAAGAAAATTGGAAAAAGCTCAGTGATTCAAAGATAAAAATGGCAGACCTTCATGTTAAATCTTTGAAGAATTATTCACAACCCTCTCTGAATGGTGTGCCTACTGGCCTTGTTATGCCAGCTATTCATTCAGCAAACTTTGAGATTAAAACGACGTTGCTCACTGTGATCCAGCATAAATTAGTTTATTGGTCTTCCCTCTAAAGACCCTACACTCAATTTGCAAAGGTTTCAACAACTCTGCTCTATTATCAAACAACAAGGTGTCACTACAGACCAGCTGAAAGTCATGTTGTTCGGGTTTCATCTTCATGATAAAGCTCAAGAATGGTTGAATGATGTCAATGTGACTGAGTGGAATGCAATTGCTAAAGCCTTCTTAACTAAGAATTTTCCTTCGAACAAAACTGACGAATTGATCGACAGGAAAACGGGTTTCAAACAAGAGTATAAAGAGTCTCTTAAAGATTTTTGGGAGAGATTCAAAGATCTTCAACGTGCATGCCCTCACCATGGTCTTGAGAAGTGATTTTTGCTCAAGCGCTTTTACAATGGTCTTCATCCTGAAACTATGGGTATAGTTGATAATGTTGCAGGTTGTGTATTTCTAGACAAATGAGTTGATGATGCATATAAGTTTCTTGCCAATTTAGTTGTCAATCACTTTAATATCCCGGGAGCACTCAAGAAGGGGGGTAAGCTTGAAGTGGATGCTTATTCTCCGTTATCATCTCAGCTCGCTGCATTAACTCAGAAAATTCATTCATTGAAGACTTCACGACCATCTACTTCTCCTCCTATGAGCATTAATGCATCATCATCCATGGCTCCTATTAATAATCCTATTTGTGAAGTATGTGGTGTTCAAGGCCACATGGGTAACGAGTGCTTATACAACTTTCAGAATTCATAAAATTTTCAGATGGAGCAAGCAAATGTTTTTCAACAGAGGCAGCAGTACAGTCCTTACTCCAACACTTACAATCCTGGTTGGAGAGATCATCTGAATTTTTTATATAGGAACAATAATTCTCAGAATTTTTCTGTTCCTAATCAGCAGCAACTGTATCATCAATCATATCAACATCCTAATCAGCAGCAATATTGGCCTTCTCAAGGACGTATGAATCCTCCTGATTTTCAAAAGCTACCTCAAAACTACGCTCCTCGAGCTAGTCAAGCTGCAACTTGATCAAACAAATGAGATGTTGAAATTGCTGATATAAGAGATTAAAGATATGAAAGTTCATAACAAGATGATGGAAACTTCGATTGCACAATTGGCCAGTTCTTCAACTACAAGGCATCCAGGATCTCTACCATCACAACAACACATCCAAAGGAGAATGTGAATGTCATTACTTTTAGGAGTGATCTTACCTATGATGGTCCTCCAATGTCTACTACTGATATGACTGATGAGAAAGAAAAGGAAATTGATGAAGATGACAAAGTCGATGATGTTGTTGATCAGACAAACATGGGTGGAATTGAAGGAAGCAAGAATGCTAATAACGAGAAGATTGCTAATGCTCCTCCACCATTTGTACCTAAGCTGCCGTTCCCTAGCAGGATGTACAGAAATAAGGTAGATCAACAGTTTGATAAGTTCATGACACTTGTCAAGAATCTTGAGGTAACAGTTCCTTCCACTGATTTAATTTCTCAAGTTCCATCATATGTTAAGTTTTTAAAGGACATTCTCAAAAAGAAAGGGTCTTTTGGTAAGGTGGAGACAGTAGTTTTGACTGCAGAGTTTAGTGTTTTTTTACAAAATAAGTCTCCACTTAAACTTAAAGATCCTGGATGTTTTTCAATTTTTTGTCATTTAGGTGCATTACTTATTGACAAAGCTTTATGTGACTTAGGCGTTAGCGTCTCAGTCATGTCTTTCACAATTTTTCAAAAATTAAACATGGGAGAGTTGAAATGCACGCAAATGACATTGTAAATGGCAGACCGTTCAATAAAATATCCACTTAGTATTTTAGAGGATGTGCGTGGTAGGATTGGAAAATTTTACATCCCTGTAGACTTTGTGGTAATGGACATAGAAGAGGATAGCCAAATACCCATTATCTTAGGTAGACCATTTCTCTGTACAGCAGGTGCTGTTATTGATGTTAAAAATGGGACTCTAACTTTGAGTGTTGGTGATGATAAAATTACTTTACTTGAACATCTGCTCTTAAGTCCCCTTTGCTCGAGAATACTTGTTGCAGGATTGATGTCATTGACGAAATCGTCCATGATGAGCTACCTCAAGTTTTACTAGAATGATTCTTTGGAAGCAGGTCTTCTGCTTGAAGCTTCAGAAGGAGAAGGACATGCTAAAGTTGACTCATTGATTCTTGAATTGAATGGTGAGGCTAATCCATGCCAAAGTTTGGAGGTAACAAACACTATTACTTCCTGTAATTGTAAGCTCTAATCTTGATGATAGTCAGATTTTTAAGCCGCTTATTGTGTTGCGTATGCATAGAAAAGCAATTGGGTATAGTATTGATGATCTTAAAGGGATCATCCCACCCTTTTGCATGCATAGAATTCATCTTGATGAGGATCATAAGCCTTGCATACAAGGACAACGTCTCTTAAACCCTAACATGCAAGAAGTTGTTAAAAAGGAAGTCTTAAAACTACTTGATGCAGGAATCATTTACCCAATTTCTGATTCAAAATGGGGCCCGGTTCAAGTTGTTCCTAAGAAAGGAGGGACCACAATGATTAGAAATGATAAAGATGAATTAATCCCCACTATAGTTGTAACAAACTGGCGAATGTGTATCGACTATCGCAGGTTAAAACACCGCCACTAAAAAAGATCATTACCCTCTCCCTTTCATTGATCAGATGCTTGAAAGACTTGCAAAGCATAAATTCTTTTGTTTTTTGGATGGGTACCATGGGTTCTTTCAAATCCCTATACATCCGAATAACCAGGAAAAGACTAAATTTACATGTCCATATGGTACCTTTGCATATCGAAGAGTGTCGTTTAGATTGTGCAATGCCCCTGCTACTTTTCAGCGTTGCATGACTGCCATATTTTCTGATTTCATGAGTCTATCATAGAAGTATTTATGGATGATTTCAGTGTTTATGGTTCTGATTTTGATGAATGTCTGCACAATCTTTCTAAAGTACTTAAACATTCTGAAGAGGTGAATTTGGTTTTAAATTTGGGAAACTGCCACTTCATGGTCAATGAAGGAGTGGTACTTGGTCATCTTATATCTGAACATGGCATCCAAGTTGATAAAGCAAAAATTGAGGTGATTGAGAAACTTCCTCCTCGTGTTAATGTCAAGGGAGTTAGGAGTTTTCTAGGTCATGCGGGGTTTTACCGACTTTTTATAAAGATTTTTTAAAAATTGCAAAACCCCTCACTTAGTTGTTACTTAAGGATGCCACATTTGAGTTTACTGATGCCTGTCTAGAGTCTTTTTTATAGGATTAAAGAAGCTTTGATAAGTGCATCGATCATACAACCTCCAGATTGGAATCTTCCTTTCGAAATCATGTGTGATGCAAGTGATTATGCTGTTGGAGCAGTTCACCGTCAAAGGAAAGATAAAGTATTGCCATTAATTATGCAAGTAAAACCTTGGATGAAGCTCAGGTGAACTACGCTACTACTGAGAAGGAGCTTCTAGCTGTGGTCTATGCTCTTGACAAGTTTCAAACCTATCTCATTGGTTCAAAAGTCATCATTCACACTGACCATTTTGCGCTTAAATATCTCTTAGCCAAGAAATAAGCAAAATCTAGGCTTATTCAGTGGATTCTCTTACTCCAAGAATTTGACTTGGAAATCAAGGACAAGAAAGGTGTTGAGAACGTAGTTGCTGATCATCTCCCACGGCTGCATTTCAGATCAGATAGTGCATTAGACACTCCTATTGACGATTCTTTTCCTGATGATTAGTTTTTCGCAGTTGCTACTTAAACACCTTAGTATGCAGATTTTGCAAACTTTTGTGTGAGTGGATCTCATCCTCCAGATCTGACTTATCAACAGCACAAGAAGTTCTATCAAGGTGTTAAACAATATTTTGGGATGGTCATTTCTTTTACCAAAAGTGTGCTGATGGTATATTTCGTAAATGTGTCCCAGAATTCGAAGTAAATGACATTCTAAAACATTATCATTCTATTGCTTATGAAGGACATCACGGTCCTTCTAAAACTGCTGCTAAGGTACTTCAATCTGGTTTTTTTTGGCCTTCTCTATTTAAGGATGCTCGTGCTTTCTGTATGCATGTAAAAGAACGGGTAATATCTCTAAATGTCATGAGATGCCACAAACAGGATTCTAGAAGTTGAAATTTTTGATGTACGGGGCATTGATTTCATGGGACATTTCCCAACTTCTTGTGAGATGAAATACATCTTAGTTGTAGTTGATTACGTGTCGAAGTGGGTTGAAGCTATTGGATCGCCAACAAATGATTCAAAGGTTGTCATGAAACTTTTCAAAAATATCATCTTCCCACGCTTTGGAGTTCCAAGAACAGTGGTAAATGATGACGGTTCTTATTTTCACCATCGACAATTTGAAACTCTTTTAAAGAAGTATGGTGTTACTCATAAGGTTGGTCTAGCTTATCATCCTCAGATTAGTGGCCAAGTTGAAGTTTCCAATCGTCAAATTAAAAGCATCTTGGAGAAAGTAGTGATGAAATCTAGAAAAGATTGGTACTTGAAGTTAGGTGATGCTTTGTGGGCTTATCGGATGGCATATAAGACTCCTATTGGCACCACTCCCTACCGATTAGTCTATGGTAAGACTTGTCAGTTTCCGGTTGAGCTTGAACATCGTGCTTTTTGGGTTATCAAAAAGCTCAACATGGATTTAAAGGTTACAGGAGAGGCAAGGCTTCTTCAGATTATTGAGTTGGATGAGCTTCGTTTTGTATGAAAATTCTCGACTTTACAAGGAAAGAACGAAACGAATGCATGACAAGATGATCCAACAACGTGATTTTCAAGTTGGTGACAAGGTGCTTTTATTTAATTAGAGGCCTCAACTGTTTCATGGGAAACTCAAATCTAGATGGTCTAGACCATTCACTATTACTGAAGTTAAATTTCATGGTGCTATCAAAATAATGAGACCTGATGGAGGAAAATTTAAGGTTAATGGTTAACGCCTGAAATTATATGTAGATGGTTCGTTTGTTGGAAAATTGGAGACGGTTCGTCTCAACAACCTTTCTCTAGAGCCTTAGATCGAGGTTAGAAATCAAGCTAATGACTATAAACAAGCGCTTCTTGGCAGGCAACCCAAGGTTCTATAGAAGTAGTTAATTAATTATATTTTTCTTCTTTTTTTTATTTTTTTATAGGTAGCATTTTTGTATCTTTTTTTACTCCTTCAAGATGCATTGATGATTTTTGTGTGAAGTGTTTCAGGTGATTTGGATGTTAAATATATATTTTTAGGAAGAACAAGAATTGACAAGAAGACATAACTCATTGTTGTTTAAAAAATGACTGTTGAATAGGGTGTACTTTTTTATTCTTTTTGATCGGCTCCGAAGCAATTATTTCGTTGACAAACAAACCGGGGTGTAGTTTTTTTTTCCCGCGGGTGCGTGACTCTCTGTTCATGGATATAAAAAAAGAATTCCCGTTGGCTGATGCGGCTGGCTTTTGTTATGTATGTAAATAAAAAAATAGAGGAAGCGAGGACCGCGGTGCGTGTGTAGCTACCTACTGTGTACAAATCCCCTGAAAGTGACACGCCTCAATATGCTTGTATGAAGCCGGGTGCAATCCTATTCTGTTACCTTAATAGCTAACTTTGTGTTGTGAATTGACCACATTCAACTTATGTATTCATGCCCACATCCACACCATTTCTATAGGCCCCATTATCCAGAAGCACCTGCTACAAAAAAGCTTTTGGAAATGCTGAAGGCTAAGGGAATCAAACTCCTAACCTTGGAGTTAGTAGACTCCTACTTGCACTCTACATCCAGTTGAGCTACCTTGCTGTTGGTGTTAATTAATGGACTACATTTCTTTTATTATGAAGTTGGGCCCTGGAGTTTTAATTGTGGTGCAATATTTTTTACTTCCTTTTCAAGCGACACTTCATGCTATGCATTTGGGAAGTCTTATTACCTTCTCTTTATACAGTAAATATTTATTATTATTATTGTTGTTGCTGCTCCTGCTGCCTTTTGTGTTATTTTTTAGAAATGTTTAAGTTATATATTTATCAATAAGGACATTGACCCACTTAAGTGTGGGGATGAATTTCAGAGTTAAATAAAAAAAAAATCATAAATGTTAAAAATTAAAAATTAAAAAGTCCTTGTATATTGCCATGTCTCAAAGTGTGTTAACAAGGATAAGTGCAGATCGTGTGAGCTTATTTTGCATGATTAGTTGATATGTCATATCTTTAGAAAATTATTTGTTGCATGATAATTCCTTGTATGTACTTGCGAAAATTCTAAAACTTGCGATGCGTTTTTGCCAATTTTAGTAAGTATTGAAGCATGCTTTCACCTTGTGAGATCTTGAGCCTCATTTGTGATTGGTACATCTTATATCAATCAGATTTCTGTTGTTGTGTGTTGTTTATCATTGATTATGTTGCTCTAGAACTTGTTTTAAACCTTAGTGAGACTACATGATATTTATATGCATGAAAATGATAAAGACACTAGGATTGACCCCATTTACCTAAACATCACCCGTGAATTATCCCTATTGAACCCAATTGAGCCTTTTATCTGTTCTTTTGATATGTCACCACTCTAAATGCTTGAACCTGCTGTTTGTTCTTGTCTTAATTTACTAGTAGAGCATTTTGATTTATTTGAGGGTTGGTGAAAACATAGTGTTTGGATTTCTTTGTTATAGTGTGTTGTTTTGATGGGAATTGGTGTGGTTGGCTAGCTAAATCCTCTTTAATAAGTTTGTTGAAAGAGGAAGAAAGGAAAAAAAAGTGAATTCTTATAAAAAAAAGTGAAAAAAAGGTTAAGTACTTAATTAAGACCATAGGGTGGCAAGTGTGGTATCATATGAAAGGGACGATTCATGTACTTGTGCTGGTGTTAATTACATTGTACTAGAAATTAAAAAGGGTCAACTTAATACCTCTAACTTTTCTTGGTGACTTTTCACTGCCCTTGGTTACTAGAGAATTACTTGACTTTTTAAAAAAATTAGAAAAGAGAAGATCAAGTGGAGTTTGTGTTCATTGGTTTGTAGAATATGAAGTGGGAAAGTACATGACAATATTTGCTTGGTCTTATTGCTTGTAAGAGTTCGCTCAGCTTTTACATGATTTAGTTTCATATTGAGTCTTTAATTAGATTTGAACATTATGCTCTATTAGTTTATCAAGTTAGTTACTTGTGAGCCTATTTCTTGATATCATACCCTTCACCTTAGCCATGTTATAACCTTTAACGAAGACCTTTTGATTTGTGCATGCATATATTTAAAGTAGTGAAGATTTGGTGGACAATCAAGCTTATGGTAGCACATGACTTTATCGAATGAACTTAAAGTGAATACACTTAACCTATACACTTGTGTGATTTGAGAGTCGTGTGAGCTTTTCTATCCATAGTATGTTACTGAAGGCGACTTTAATGTTTATCTCATGATATTTTTTCTATTTAAACAATGTATGTGTACTTGGATAGTTGTGTACAAATGATGTGCAAATAGAAAAAGCTGTCAAAATTGTATAATTGTGGTTTCCATGTGTGGAGTGCTATGATATGTTGCATGCTTGAGACTTGGCAGAAAAAAAAATGAATTTTGTGGGTAGATTCACTATAAACCAACATAAGACAATACTCGTCCTACTAGGACTACCTAGGGGTTTAACGGCTTGTTGTATATGCTCAATGCAATCATGTCATCCATGAAAGTGAACTTAGTTTTTATTTCTCTTATTTGAGTTGTCTAACAAGTTAGAATTTGAAAATATCATGATACACAATTACTACTAGAGTATTCTTTTATTATTTTTTTGATTGATTACTCCATTGAATAATGGATATCCAACATTATAAAATAATATTTATTTAGAAAAGTGTGATTCGTAACAATTTAGAACTAAATATAATTACTCCATTGCAAATTGTGTATTAAATAATACTCCACTCTAGCTTGCGTTTTCAACTGCGCTATAGTTGACTAAAATTCTAGAACAGGTTATTTTTGTTGATATTTATATAAAAGCGGTTAAACTTGACTTTCACCCGCTAATTTCTAAATTAATGGACCTAATTGATATAATTGTATTTAACCTTCAAGTTGTCATAATTAGCAAAAACTCGGAAAGAATGGAAAAAGCAAAACTAAGAAAAACGCATCTTGACAACTTAGAGTTTGCCAGAACTGACAGCTTGAAATTTGCCGAAACTATAAATATTGCTAGCCAGAATTGTCGCAATCCACGTATATTTTCACCATTGCCAGCCGCCATCAACCATTTCCATCATTACTACATCTTTTTGTTATTTGAGTTAAAACAAAGCGGTAATCCTAACCTTTAACCTAAAATACCATCCTTTTTTATAACCTATTTCGCATAAGAAGGTTTCACACCATGAATTGCTTTGTAATAAAGATTTAGGTCTAAAATTTCTGATCCAAAAAAAATTGTATAAAAATTAAATAAGCAGTAAGAACTTGAATTACCCCATTTGATCTTTATCCAACTAAATTTAAACAGCCGACTTAAAAGGATCATGCCCATAGAACATTATACTAGTTACTACTTTAAAAATATTTAGGGTTTTATTTAAAAATATATTTTTAATTATAGACTTAAACTGAGTTTTCACATAGATCTGTCCCTCCAACCCTAGGGTTTTGAGAGTCGACTCAAGTTCTAGCCGTCACTTCTCCGCCTTCTAATCCTTCATCCTCCTCCACTTTCGCTCTCCCATACTCTATTTTAATTATCAATTTGTTCAATAAAACCGAGATCTAATCCTTTTTGGAGTAGATCTTGTTGAGTACCTTGTTATCAAGATTGTGCCCATCTTTTTGGGATGTTAATGTTTTATGTTTTGATGGTTTTATGTGCCCTGTTACGGGTTTCAGTTGTTTTTCTGAAAAGGATTTATATGATATTTTGGGAGATCTGGAAGACT
>PHNY01264234.1:29833-51801 GCA_003724115.2 Anethum foeniculum
GCATCGAATCTGGAACAATGGTGGATATCGCAAAAGCTCACCTTTCATAACAAAAAATTGTTCATATTTTGAGGTATTTGTTAATCCAATATCAATGTATCTGATGGTTTTGAACATATGTCACTTATGTGAAGGTCAATTGCTCGAGATGTCATTGTAATACTTTTTATATTGAAGAATTTTAATATTCTATGTGTTAAGCAGTCTGAAAACAAAACAGCTATTGATTTAGCATGTTCTTTGTTTCACAATCAAATTGTAGTTGACAGTTCGAAAATTTGTTCTGGCTGGTTCCTATGTTTTAATAAATCTCTTGCTTGTTCGTAAAAAAAAAAAAAATATTTAGTCCATAAATATTTACCAAAAACTTTGGTGATCGTACCTTGTTTTAAAATTACCCGGCCCATAATACACCCCTTCCCCTAACCCATCCCTTTCTTCTAAACTCAGCCCTCATTTTCCAAACTCGAACACACCCAATTAAGTTGAATGGCGAACAAGTCCTGGGACTATTTGCCGGAAGTTTTGATTACAGAAGTATTTTTAAAACTCCCGGTGAAATCTCTGCTCATTTGCAAAGCTGTATGCAAGTCATGGCTATTCACAATCACAAGCCCCTTTTTCATTAAATCTCAGCTCCATCATTCCATTACTTGTTCACGAAATCATCCTACACTTGTCGATATAATTAACCCCAATTATATAAACCTTTGCTATCTCCTTGGAAAGGAGCGGCCGCTACAACTTTTTAACGACGCACTTGCTGTTATCAACGGCCAGGATCTGTCAACGTCTCCCATTCAGTTTGCTCGTGTTTCTCTTCCTGACTTTATAGACGTTTATGTTGATATTATTAGTTGTTGTAATGGCATTGTCTGTTTTTTTCATAATCCTGATGTTTATCTCTGGAATCCATCCATTGATCAGTTTAAGATGCTTTCATTTCCCACCTTGAAACTTTATATTTGGAAGAAACCCAGGACACTGGTGTTGTTTGGGTATGATTACATAGATGATGACTACAAGCTCCTTAGGATATATTATCAGCCCAGGATTGTTGATTTTGTTCCGAGAGTTCAGCTGTATTCCGCTAATGCTGATTGTTTTAGAATATTTGCGGCTCCTATTCTAAAAAATAAGGAGTTGATGTGGAATAGGCAAAATGATGTTGACCTAAATTACGTTGTTGTTAATGGTGTATTGTATTTAGATAGTGCAGATGAGCTAGTCTCGTTTGATTTACATAAAGAGGTTTTTGGATTAGTTCCATATCCTAGCTGCATTGAAAAAAAAAGGTCTGATGTTTTGGATTTCGAAGGTTCACTTGCTATGGTCATTCAATCAGGACCGGGAGTCGTTGATCTATGGACCTTGGATGATGTTTCTGAAAAGGTGTCCTGGACGAAGAAGTTCAGTTTTGGTTGTGGTTTGGACGATTTGGACACGGAGATATGGCTATCTTCTTATGTGGGTGCAGGACAGTTTTATGGATTACGGTTAATGTATGAATACGATATCTTGCATGAAGTCTTGTATGACTATGAAAAGAAAGATATCAAACCTTATGGACTTCAAGAATATGTTAAGGATGATGCAGGTGAAGACTTCACTAAAACTACATATGCAACTCATAAACATATAGAGACACTCGTTTCACTCCCTGGATTCAAACCGGTGAAAATGCCTAGGAAGACGCATTCTAAAGGTAACTTAGTGACACCGTTTCTATCTAGTATTGTTAATCATTAGCTATGAAATGAAGTTCACAATTGGAAAATATTAATTAATTACTACTATCTCCCTGAGTGCAGGTAATTAGTTACTGTAAGAGTTGCTAGTAAATGATTTTCTTTATGTAGAAACTTGAGCCCTTACAAAAACATATCCAGGACATAGGTCCTATCTGAACTACTTTATCCAGATTTAGTAACGCCTGACTAAGGCGCAATCTTTTTCTATATGTAATATATACTACTCCGAGATAGGTATTTCATTGCTCATGTTAGTCTACTCTAATTTGTAAGCGAGTAACGGTATTAATTTTGCTTTTGGCTGCTAGCGCCTAGCTGTTGACAATTCAAGTTTTATGCCTTCCGTATGTATTACTATTTAGCTAATAATCCAAGAGAATTTAAAAGAATGTATAGGGAATTGTTTCCTTGTGTTTGGTTGGGGTGAATGAAATAGGAGGGAATGGAATGGATTTTGAACTATAAAAGGGATAAATGTTCAGAAAATTCATTCTTTCCTCCATTCAATTCCTAACAAGCCAGACTAAACTTCAAACCCTCCAATTTAGAAAGGAATGAATGATTCCTCATCACAGCCATTTTCTAGCCAAACTTCATCATATAGAATTTGTCCTCACTGTTTTTTTTTTCAATCTCCCCTCCTAACTATATGTTTCCCATTAATTTCATCCATTACATTCCATTCTCACCAACCAAACACAGATGAAAAATCATGTTAAATATGTGGTATAGGATTGTCCCTTAATAAATATAGCTGAGGGTCATCTGAGAATCTAATCCTGGATCAGTGGTTAAATATGTGGAATAGGATTGTAACTTTTGCTGGATTTCACATGTTTCTTTAAGTTTAGAGGCAAAACTTATCAAGGGGGTCTATTTTTAATGACTGGTGGTCTAGATAGTTTATATATGGGCAATATAACCCCCTCAACTACTTCCCATCACTCGTAGGATATAACTGTTGCTGTTGACTAGAGTATCAAGAGGTTTAAATGAGCTAATAATTTAATTTTTTCAATCTTGTGGATTAGCCTTTGCAGAGTTATTACAAGTAATGAGATTATGAGACTTCTTAATGATCAACAATTATATCAGTTTCTAAGCAATGCAGCCTTTAAATTGTAGTAGTTGTTATTCAGTAGTTGCTCGGTATTAGTGATTCCAAAATCATGTTTCTATTGCACATCTGATCCATTTTTCTATATTGGCGCAATTTGTTCTTTTCTTATACATATATTTCTTCCTACAGATTGTATCGCTTGAGTACTTGGTTAATTATACATGTCACGGTTTGGGGTGATTTTTCTTCAACATATGTCTATGAATGTACTTCACTCTTGCTCGATTGTGTATTTGTGTTTGATTACTTTGGCATAATGGCATCCTTCTTTCATCTGTATTACTTTACATTTCAATGCATATATGTCAAATTCTACGAGTTATCAGTAGTTGGTCAAATATTAGTTATAATTTGTATCACATTTATTTCATGTTGTTTGATCCTTCTGGCACAATTGCATCCTTCTTTTCATCTGTATTATGTCGCTTATTCATATCGATCGACTATAATGATTAAAAGCTTTTCTTTGATATTTATATGTTCTTTGCAGGATAACATACCTTTGACCAAAACCTAAGCAGACCCTGGCTAGTGAAGCGTGAATAGGAGCAGATTCGCTGTTAATGTTTCTCTTTCTAATACAAATAACTATGTTCAGTCCATTAAATTATATAAGGCCCAGTTATGAGTCCATCGATTACAATGATCGGTGATTTGGTCCGTTGATGGCCCTGTTCTAGTTATTTGTCAGGACTTGTATCAGTTTTAGAATAATTGATTTAGATTCAAAATTTGGATTATCTTATAAATTTGTAATATATTTTTTAGATATGCGTCGAATTTGTTAGTTTGGTACCAAACTAGGCACGGGCATGCTCTATAATATTACATAATTTTTTAATATAGAATTTCGGTATATTTCTGAGGTATTTGAAAATTTAAGTTAGTGATAACTATAGTGATGTTAACATCCTTATTTTTTTGTGTTAGCATTCGTCGAAAGTTCGCAGACGCGACTATATTATTGTTAACTTACCTATAAATATTTTATATTACATAATGTGTTCTTTGTGATGTATTAGTAGTAATTCGCTTAAGACACGTGCATAGTGTGGATGTGATTATATACTCTCAACTTGCCAGTAAATATTTGATACTACATAGTATGTTTTTGTGTTGTATTGGTAAAGAATTTCGCATAATACACGTGCTCGATGATGTAGGTGTGACTATGTTATTATCTATTCATATGTAAGTATTTGATAATTTATAGTATGTCATGAATAATCGTATTATATGTTAAATTTTAAAAAAATGTACTCCAAATGATTTTGCACGTATTCAAAATTAGTTGTCGATGATTTCTTTTCGTCAACCACTTAAATCATGATTAATAGGTATAATATTATTGTGACTTACCTGTAAATATTTGATATTACATAATATGTTCTTTGTGTTGTATTTGTAGTAATTTCGCTTAAGACACGTGCATGTGCATAGTGTGGATATGATTATATATTGTCAACTTGCCAGTAATATTTGATACTACATAGTATATTTTTGTGTTGTATTGGTAAATTTTTTTTGGATAATACACGTGCACGATGATGTAGATGTGACTATGTTATTATCTATTTGTAAGTAAGTATTTGATAATTTATAGTATATCATGAATAATCGTATTATATGTTAAATTTTAANCGCAAATGTAATCTAAATTAGTTATCGATGATTTCTTTTTGTTAGCCACTTAAAAATAATGATTAATAGGTTATGAAATTGTGTCATGTTATTAAAAATTTGATATAATGAAAGCATGTTATATTTATAGTTATTTGAAAATATCTAATTTTAATTATATTTTATTACTTTTTAAATGATGTATATTATTTAAACTAACATATGTATAAATATATGTGTGGGTGTGTGTATGTGTGTATACAGGCTATTAATTACAAAATAATTAGTATGCTTTAATTAAAATTAGCTATTAATGAGTATTTAATGTGAAATAAATAGGACAGGGGTTAAAATGTAATTTACAGCTTGAAGGGCATAATTGTAATTTAACATTGAATAAATTGTCTCATCCAACCCATAGTTGCTCCATTATATATATAATAGATAGATAGATTAGATGCTAAAATTTGTTTCCAAATAATATCGTCACAATTTGAGATAATTGTATAGGAAAAATTTATGTGAATGCCGAGAATTCTACTATTATTAATTGCATGATACTTAAATGTTCTGGATTTATTTTTAGTAACCGATTTGAGACCTTTTATATTTGGGTTTTTTTACCAAGGACATATTACGGAAATTTATAGTTTTGAGTTATTTTAATTGGTGGAGCTTTTGTGAATGCAGGGGTCGCAAAAATCAACCATTCAAAATGGCTCAAAATAATAAATTTTTCGTACTTACTACGTGCTCATGGTAAAAAACCGTTGATATTTTTATTGAATTCAAATAAATAGACTAAGTCACATATGAATTAATTTGGTATTTTAATAATAAAGTCTTTTCGCAGACCTTCCTTAATTGGCGGTGCGATAGAGTGTGATAGGGCATATTCGTAGTGTGAGTAAATAAAAGTGATAGCGACGGTTGATGAAATATATATGTAGTTATACTGCTATAAGGGGGTACTTTAGAATTTAGATATTTTGTAAGTATTAAATAAATGAAATAATAGTTTAAAAAATGAGGGGAGGGTGGGTTATCGTTGGCTATGGTATCAATTTCTCTGACTGTCGGTGGTAGATAAAGGTCAACAGAGACAGAGTAGATGATACATCTGCCTTGTATTTTAAACTACCCGTTTTTTAAGTTTTTTGTTCTAACAACCCCTCACCCTCCTCCTAGTTTTCAGTTTTTATTATTGTTAGGAAAATGTCAAGTTTCTATTTAGCAAAAAAAAAAAAATGTCAAGTTTCTCAAAAAACAAATTAAAAAAAAAAACTCAAATGCTAATATGTCATGTGTGTATTTATAAATTTTCTAACAATAATATGGAACTCGCGCTTAGAAATATACGCAGAGATTGAAAATAGTCATGTATCATGTTATCTTATTTTTTTAAAAAAAATTTGAAATACCTAACACTAAAAAATTATATATATATTTGAATTAGGAATTAATATTATTATTTGAAATGATAACTAAAATAATTACTGTTAATATATTTGATATCTAATATCTTTATCTTATTATTCATAAATTATAGTATCATCTAAGAACAATTCTTAAAAATTAATAAGACTTTCAAAATTGATAAACGATATAATTATTATAAGAATTAACCGAAATTGTTTCATAAACTAGTACTCCCTCCGTCCCAATTTACATGTCCTTTTTGACAAAATAATTTGTCTCAAATTAGATGTCCCTCTCCGTTTTCAATGCAAATTTAAAGATAATTTTTCAGAATTGACTCATTTAAAAAATACACTATATTCACATTCTTCAATACATTAATTAAGAGTATATGGTGAAAAATTTTACACGACTAACTTTTTCTTAGTATGCGTAATTTTGTCAAAAATGATAGATAAATTGGGACGGAGGGAGTACTATGTTCTTGAGAACATTACCACTAATCACTATCATAAACCCTAAAATTTGAGCAATAAAACAGAAGTTGCTGAAAATTAGTATCACAAATCAAGGAGAAGTAACCGGCAGCCGACAACAGTCAAATCATCTATGCATGCCGACACTTCATCATATTACCTCTATAAACACGAGTAGTAGTACTTTAAAAGAGAGTATTCATTTAGTATTTTTTTCCATAAAATTAATACTATCATCATCATGTTTCCTTTTTCCCGAAAATTAATATATCATCATGTTGTAATATGCTTTTAATTCTGTGCCTTGAAACCCTGTTTTAATGACATTGACATGCACTTGAACCTCTATAAATTCAAACTCTTCAAAATAGCACAGCACACACATGTGACACACATGCATACATGAAAGTTATTAAGAATTTAAATAAATATAATTACAATACTACTAATTACAGATTACAGCAAGTAAAATGCAACAAAAATAATAAATAATGAGTGTGTGTAGGAAGGAGAGAAAAATGGTTACTTAATAATATTATTGTCATTGTTAAGACAAATAAAGGATACATATCTATTATCTCCTACTCACTCACTCACTCCAGCTCCTCTCTTCCCCACTGTATTATATTCTTGTGGGAGCTTCCTATTGGTTGTTGTGTTTACATATTTGTGTGTGTTTTTAAGTGTTAGATTTGTGGCTTCACTTGAGAGAGAGAGATTAGAAGGAGAGAGTAGTAGTAGTTGATTTGGATCTGAACAAGAGAAGTAGTTGGAAATGGGTATGGATCCAAGACAGCTAGTTGCAGGAGTACTGACCATTACAATGTTTGTAATGCTTGGTAACATGATCCATAGAGAACACTTTCGTCAATACACTCCTCCTCTTCAAGTATGTCTCTCTCTCTCTCTCTCATTATCTATATATCTATCTTGTTATACATTCTTGTTAATTTTTTTCATCTTTTTGCTTAAGTTCAGTTGCTAATTCATTCTTTGCCTCTATATGTCTAGTACACACTTGCTTCTTACACACAAAGATTGTACCTTTTCTTGCTTTCCATATAAAGATGTATAGACCAATTCTTGTGATCCACACATTTTTTGGATTTATAGACTGACTTGCAGCTGATGTTCTTTTTTTTCTAGTCCAATATGAGTCTTTACTGTGTGTGTGTGTAGCAGCAGCAAACTGTGGAATTGCTTATGTTTTTTATTAGTATAATGTTTCAGTTTATTCAAGATTTATCGATTTATATGGCAGGACTTATTTGTCATTGCTAATTTCTCCTTTCTTATATTTATCTCTCGAATTGAAGCATCCCGAATCCACAACCGTGCGTTATGAGACAACCAATGAAGCTTCGGAAAACAGCCTTGAAACATTTACTAAGGAAAGCGAAGGCCCTTGGAAGGAGGATGTCCTCGATCTTAAGCCCTGTTGGACCAAGCCAGTTTTGGGTCTGTGTTTATGTTTTTTTTCTTTTCTTAGGTGGTTTACCTGATATGTATTCAGATGCCTTTATCTTCTAACCATTTTTTCTTATCTGTCTAACAGAAGAGACAGAGCAATCACAAGGCTTTGTCACTTTCTCTTTGACTAATGGTCCTGAATACCACGTCTCCCAGGTATCCAAAAGTTTCATCTACCTATCTTTTGTATTATTAGTAAAGCATATGTTATTACTTGAAAATGTGATTCGATTGGAAAATCTGTTCTTATTAAAGTTCTTTGTGATTATGACTGATGAACTCTATAGCTCCAATTTCTTATATAATGAAGTTCTTTGTGATTAGATGATGAACTCTGCAGTTGGCACTTCATTTCAAGATTCATAATTTTTTTTACCAATTCACTCAAAAATGTAGCATGTAATTCTGTTTAAAATGTCAGGCTGTGTTCACTTGGATGTAATGAAATGAGGGGAGAATCTATTTGAATTTGAACTTTTTTCAGGATGTGTATAACAAATATATATTCCTTGCTACATTGCATTCTTTAAATTTAAACTACGGTTCATTCCTCCCATATTCAAAATAAATGGTCATTCATAACTTCCATCGATTCCTTCACAATTCTCTTCATAAGAAATTTGTATTCCTATCATATTCAGGCCTCTCACACCTACATGCCTAACTAACACCTCTTAATTTCTCCATAAATTTCATTCATTCTCTCACCATTCTATAACTTACAAGTGGATACAAACTAACACTTGTTCAGTGAGATACTTTGTTTACCTTACTAAAGTTAAATATAAAAAGAAGATTCATTTGAAAGCTTATTCCATCACCTGCATATGCTTAAACTACTAAATTTCATGCACACGATCCACCAGATGTAGACTACAAATATAAAGCTACTATCCATAGGTTCCTACCTTGCAATAAAACATTTTTAATATCGATTTATTGAACACGTATTCACTTTTTTTTCTCTCACTAATTTCAACCTGGATTTGCAACGTTAATAATAGATTGCTGATGCCGTGGCTGTGGCAAGATACCTGAGGGCCACTCTTGTAGTTCCAGACATAAGGGGGAGCAAACCTGGTGATAAGAGGTAAAGGCTCGATACAGCAGTTTATTTTTAGCACCTATATATACTTCATTTATGTACAAGTGTCTTAAGAATATCTTCCACCTATTAAATTTTAGTAAGAGAAAGCACCAGTTTACTATTAATAATACAAAGGCACAACATCTGTAAGCAATTCTTGAGAATATCTTCCACCTATTGAAGTCTTGAAAATGAGGGATAGCTGTATATATACGGATATGTGAGAACAGTCTTCAGGTTTTGGATAGTTGAATCTACCACAAGACTATATAAAATACTTAGATTCTATGGTTAATTTCATGCCTGGCTTCCAAACTTGTCTAAATTTCCAAAGTATTACAGCACTTATTTATATACCTTGTTGGACGTTGGTTCATGTTTACTATATAAAGCTTTCTATTTCTATTAGAAAAAAGATATGCTTAATTGATCATTACATAGTATCCTCGAAATGGAACACCCTAAAAATGGTGAATATATATACACATCTATTCAATATGTGTTCTTCCAGGTGCAACAAGTGACTGATTTATTTGGTTCTACTTGAAAATACTAATGAAGAAAACAAATTTCTAAGTATCATATTTTATGCCTTCCAGGAACTTTGAAGAAATCTATGATGTTGAGAAATTCATTAAAAGTCTGGATGGGGTAGTCAAAGTAGTAAAGTACCAACCTGATAACGTATCAGCAAAAGATCTTGAGGTTCTAAGGGTCCCCAACCGTGTCACTGATGGTCACATAGCAGAGCAAATCGAACCGATTTTCAGAGCCAAGGGAAATATAAGGCTGGCAACTTACTTCCCTTCAGTGAATATGAAAAAGACTGACAATGACATCAACTCAGTTGCATGTTTGGCAATGTTTGGAACTCTAGAGCTACAACCAGAAGTTCAAGAAGTGGTTGACTCCATGGTTGAGCGGCTCCGGACTCTAAGTCGAAAGTCAGACGGCCAATTTATTGCCGTAGACTTGAGGGCTGATATTTTGGAGAAGAAGGGTTGCCAAGGAAATGATGGCACCGGGTCAAAAAGGTGTTACAGTCCACAAGAGATTGCAATATTCTTGAGGAAGGTTGGTTTCAACAAGGACACCGCTATATATTTGACCCAATCAAGGTGGGACGACAGTCTTAATGTATTAAAGGAATTATTCCCCAAGACTTACACAAAGGTGAGATTGTTTTTGTTTGTCCTCCTTACCATGCTAAACATGTTTTGATAACTTTGTTAGGTCCCTGCATCATTTTCAAATTCAGGTCAAATACTTTTGAGAGGTTAATAAAGTCCAACCATACCTCTCAATGCCTTATATGTTAGTAATTAGTATGATACTTTTAGTGCAGTAAACACGAATTTGTTTAGTAAGTCTTATAAGGATAATTACAAAACACTAACCGAGCATGGTAAAACTGCTCAGTTACATCAAACATTCCGCACACTTGAACTAGAGCTTTTCTTAGTAGACTAGCTTAATTCCTATACTCAGTTTCTAGATAGAGTCCAGAGTCTTACTCTACTTGCTTCTTCATGTACCCTTGCCTTAATTTGCAGGAAGGAATAATGCCAGCAGATAAAAAGCCAAAGTTCCTTAATGCCGATGCTTCTGAGTTTGAAAAAGTTATTGACTTCTACATCAGTTCTCGGAGTGACGTTTTTGTACCAGCAATTTCAGGTTTGTTCTATGCCAATGTCGCTGGTAAGAGAATAGCTTCAGGCAAGACTCAGATACTTGTACCAGCAAATGTTGCCAGTTCTTCTGCGGCTGTGGCAGATTTTGTTTCTCATTACGTCTCAAGAAAGAACCACTTGGCTTATTCCTGTTTTTGCTAAATTCTACGGCAGCAAGAGCTCCAGTGCATACTATAATGGTCATTCTTCCAATTGTTACCTTTTTGAAATTCTTTGACAGATGACAAAGAATTGCATGTAAGATTCATACTCCAAACTGGAACTTCAAATACCCAAACAAAATTGTTAGATTGCTTCCACCCTTTACCCTTCTTTTTTACCCCCAAGATTGCTAGGTGTCAAACACTACCTGAGTTATTATTGTATGATATTTTGTATTTATGCATATGAATCCCTATAAGAAAACTGTGCTGCAACTAAAGATACAAATATGTAAAACTCTACATTTTTTTAAATTAGAGTAATGAAACAAGTTTTTTAATGGAGATTTTACCATTTATTTCAAAACAGAGATTGATTATATATATATATATATATAGGCGGGCACTATTTTTTTCTCAGATTGAAATTTCTGACTTGTATAGCATCATTATACATATATCATCGCTGTTTTGCTTATACTTGAGCCATCAAGTACTACATAGTGCAAGATGGATATGTAATAACGTGGCTATGCTAAATGTTCAACTATATTAGATACAAGTTTTACATATCCTTGTTGGAGCGAGTCTTCTGAGATCTCCATTCATGCCAGCACAGTATCCATAAATGATCTGAACTTCCATGCTCAAGTAATCTACAGCATGGATGAAATTTTAGGCCATTGGAGTATATGCCTTGCGAGAACCTACCAATCGACGATATGGCTTGCTGAAGACCTTGCCCAAGGGAGTCTTTGGAACCGGGATAAATTTTCCAATGACTGCTAGCGGCCAGCTGAAACAAGGAGATTTCATTATAAAAATGTGGCTGGCAGTGTGTAAATCTGCCAACTATTTGAAGAATCTAACTGTTTAATTTAATAGCACAGTGTTGGAGTTAGTTTCTTATCCCTCGCTTCCTTTACATATCGAATGTAGATACAGGAGCCTACAAGATAAAGATGCTAAGCTGGTTTTGTAAATCATTAGGGATAACCTCCAGTTAATCATCCAGTCGCTGCAGAAAAACATCTTCTCGGAGATTCTTTAACTCACAATGTACTTCGGTTTTTATGTGATTTGGAGAACTAGAAATGACTCGGTTTTCAGGAATATTTGATCAAATTCTCAGGGACAAGGAGAAAAAGTTGTTTCACCATTTGTAGTCGTTGACGGTATTCTAGTCGGTATGAGGCGAAAATATTGGTTCACTATTTTGTAGTCGTTTACGGTATTCTGGTTGGTATCAAAAGAATATACCAGATTCCCATCTCTTTTTATGTGGGTCTATTAACCTGTCTTGCGTCCCAACTCAGTAGGGCTTGTCTATTGATCTTATATCTTCTGGGGGTATATCACATACTGTTGTATTTCTCTCTCTTTCAGTGCAAACAGATTGTAACCAAGAAAAAAAAGATACCAAGAGGAACACCTTCCTCCTTTTATGGTCGTCATATTATCACAAATAATCCTCATTTTAAGCATGGAAAGCTATAAACATTACCACTTTTAAGGAGTCTTGTCGCCTAAATGCTACATATTCATTACCCAATTATACTTTAAAGGTCACCCCTATCTGAATGATGTTTTTGTACTGTCAAAGCTGTGGTCTTTACAGAAACAACGTCGCTCCTTCTACAGTCCTACGAATAGAAGTAAGATATGCTTATATACTACCTTTCAAGTTTCATGGTTAAATCTGTAATGCTCCTTGAGAGTTGAGGGGCAGACTCTGAGCGGCTTTGGTGGTATAACACAAAATATAAGAAAAACAAATGTATACAGAGAGAGGCTGTGTGCGGGCATGTTTGTATTTGCATACACATCTAACTTTTGAGATGCTATAAATTCTAGTATATGAACAAACCTGAAAAGACCCATGGCAAGGGAAAGGAGCCATAGATCCCAGTCAAGCTTAACAGTATCTGTAAACTTTCCAAGGCACTCGACAATTATTATCTGTCGTTCAACAAACACAACAGAAATTGTAAACCTTAGTTAGATAATAGTAGCAAATAAATCAAACCTTAACAAGGAACACTGATAAATAAATCAGTCTGATAATACGACTTCCTACCTGAAGTACAAATGTTGCTCCCACTATGCCAACAAAAAGGCGGTTTTTCAACACTCCAGTAAAAACATTCAGTTCATCTGGTTTTCGCGCATTGAACTCATTGAATATCTGTAATGATGGATTTATTACTAAGATGTTCATTTTTAACTTTTTCGTATTCAGTTCTGCTTCTTGACTGGCTGGAAGACCTACCTGACAGAAGACAAATCCGTTGAATATTAAGGTGTTCTTCACCTGCTTTGCATGTCCTGTTCCGTCATCCTTTAAGTTGAGAATACTCTCTCCATGAAATTGGAAAACGAGAAGTATCATAATTTGATATATAGCCTGCAACAACATAACCAATAATAATTTGTTTAAAGAGATGGGTATGATACAAGTATAGCAAAGAACTATACTTAAAAAATTAGTATCATAATCATAATATACGGACCTGTATAATCACGTTTCTCCACATGATATTTGTAACCAGAGGCTCCCTGAAGATTTACAACCAAAATCAGATACTGTTTTACTATAATTAACTTATGATCACTACAATCATCTATTGAAACGGTACAAATCCCAATCTACTATATGCATTGAGTACTTTGAACAGGATTCACATGAATGTATAAAGGCAAGCCATCAAACATTATGACATGCATTCTGAGTAATAAGAACATGATAATAAGAAAATAATAATTCTAATTGATCTTTCAACACTTTTCTCATTCTAGCTCGTCTGCACATTAAATCAAAGAAAACAAATTGCAGATCAGGAATTAGTTATTTGCATGTCAAGGAAATCACAGTTCCCAAAAGAGCAAAATGTTTACAATGCTTTAAATTATCTACAAGTCAGCCACGAGAACAGAATTGCCTATGTCAGAATTAAATCAATATCGCTAACGTTTCTTCTCAAAATGCATGAAATTTAACTTCCTCTTCCTTCTTCCCATTTCATGAACTTCGAGTTTTTAAGCAGAGTGCTAATCCCAACTCTTGGAAGCAGAGATTGTTGGGACAAGATTAATTGAATCAGCAAATTTTACAGCATTGATCAGGTTCACATGACAAATTATCTTATATTCCATACTGAAACAGGAGACATCTACTGCAATGTCTCAAATTACAAACTAGTGACTTTGTAAATAAATAAAAAATTTCGGTTTCTAAATGCTTACTTTCGGCCAACAGGCGACCTATGCATAAGATGGTCTGTCGGTGGTTCAGTGGCCAACGCAAGCGCTCCAAGAGTATCCATTATGAGATTGACCCAAAGAAGCTGAAAGCAAAACGTATATGAAGCTAATATTCTCAAATTTTAAAAAAAAAAAACATTTTCAAATTTCATAATATATAATAATTTCTTTTCTTAATTTCCTGTGCTAGAGAGCTCTTTAAATAAATTTTCAAGCAAACCAAATTGCAGAGGTGGAATATTTTCATAAAATGCCAACATGTTAGAGAACCAAACCTGCACTGTTGTAAGGGGTACATCCCCAGATGTGATTGCTGCAACAACATTAATTACAAGAGCTGCAACATTTACAGTAAGCTGGAACTGGATAAATTTCTGAATATTTGCATAAACGGATCGCCCCCAGCGAACAACCTACATGTAAAATAGAATCGTGATACATTAAGCATGAGACAATAAGACTTCTTCTCTTGCACCTTTCATTGGGAAACTTAAGAAACTTCAAACAAATGACTGTTCGCTTCTACTATAGATATCTACTTTAATGCTTACAAAATACTTTAGCGGTGCACCTACATTATACTTTGCAGATATCTTGTTTAATGCTTGCCTTTTTTTAAATGTTGAATATCAAATTAAATAAATATCTAAGAAATGTAGCCTCTGGCTTAAGTGGTACAATGGTACTGCTCGGCTATACTTTATTAGAGGTCAAGAGATCAAATTTTCTTGTTGATGTGGAATTATATTTACAGGTTCTTAAATAAAGAAGCATTCCAAATTTTCCTATAGAGTAAGAGGTAAGCCTGCACTAACCTTTACGACTGAGGCAAAATTATCATCCAAAATAATAATGTCTGAACTTTCTTTTGCAACTTCAGTTCCTTGGATTCCCATAGCAAGCCCTATGTCAGCCTTGAAAGATAGGTAATAAAGACTTAATCAACAACATCGAATTTATAAGTACCACAAACAACACAATCCGATAACAGAGGTCTGCAATAGAAATTCACAGCAAGTAAAGCATTCAAAATCATTTCAAACATAATACTAATGGTGAAAGGAATATAGTTTTTTCCTCTACACCCACTGTAAAAACATTTAGCAGAATTACATTCTCATCAACATCTGACAGTTAACAATAATTAACACAAAGGAGTATATGAATTGCGAGTCTTTTATGAGTCAGGCATGTAACTAAGTAATCACATCAAGCACTAGTTAACAAGATGTAATTTTTTGTTAGTCTTGCAAGTCTTTCAATGGTTACAAGATGGCCAACCTGACGTTCTTTGACATAAACCAAAAAGGACATTATATATAATTTTTTCTTCTGAAGGAAGAGGTAAAATATTGCATGAAAAATGTCAAGGACTAGAAAGAGTCATTATGACGCATTTATCTTCAATATTAAGACAGGTATTATTTACTAATCTCAAGTAAACATTTTTCTGCAAGTGTAGAGTGACACTGGGAACAGCTGCAGATCTAGAGCCGAACCTCATGAAGTGCAGGAGCATCATTAGTTCCATCACCTGTCACAGCAACTACTTCCCCAAGTTTGCGTAGGGCTTGAACGAGTAGAAGCTTGTCGGTCGGAGAAGATCTTCCCATGACCTATAGATAAGCATACAGCCATTTAACAAATTCTCTCAAGGCATGCTGTTATGATAGGTAATTGATAAATAAGCTCCAAACTTTAACAATGAAGCTCCACCAGTGCATTGCAAGTGTAGTACTGTTAGGATACTAATATAAGATCCTTTGAAAGGGCCTTTTGCAGGATCTTATATTAGTATTCTAACAGTACATCTTCCGTATTAAGTTGTGCATTGGAGCTTAATTGGTAACATTCGTAGTGGAGCGTATGTAATCATAATATATAGCAAACAGAAGTGGATAATGATTCCCACCGAAATTCTTTGTGCAGCAATTTCTCTTTCTTGTTCAGATAATTCACGGAATGTTTTGCCTTCAATAATTTGTTCGCTGGCATCTGCATCAGAAGCTAGTATTCCACACTCTAAAGCAATTGCTTTGGCTGTTTGAATATTATCACCAGTGACCATGCGTACCTAAATCAATAGGAAGAAATGAACTGTTTAACAACAAGCCATTCCAACATATCTATATGTTTGCAACCTACTTATACTCAAGGCAAGCAATCAAGTTGAGGACTCAGATTATCTATACTTCTTCACCCTGTTTCAGTTTAGGCGCAACATGTATATATAGCTCGGAGGGAAAACTTCAAAGGTACTTATTTGCTTAGTCTAGCTTTTATGTGTCCTTGGCGCTTATATGAAAAAAATTCCGCATTAGTAAGGAGTAAGGACAGACTAAGTGCATAAGTGAGGCAGTAAACACCATTGCTTAACCTCAGCCCAAAGAGGCTATGCTGCATTGAAGTCATAAAGACACGAACATGCCACCATGACTGATCTTATATACGTAGGAGACAATCGTATATAGCATCTGAATACTGTACAGTAATAAAATTATAAAAATTATATATGCATTTTGCAATCTAATGTAAGTAGGACACTGTCATTTATAGTGGCTAAACATTGTATGGTATGAAAACTATGTAAAATATAAACTCCTTCACCTTGTGTACTTTATGAATCTTGTGCAAGTAGGAGACTTATTATATAGCAGCTACATACTGCATCACGTATATTATGAAATTTATACAAAATATATGTGAAGTTAAGGTACTTCAAACGATTTGACCTTTCATCACATGGTAACACTGTTTGAATTACAATACATATCTAGTTTAGATGCATTATGTTTACCTTCACGCCAGCATCACTGCATAGTTTTACTGCATCTTTGACACCTGGGCGGCAAGGATCCTGTTCATGTATTTGAAAATTTAGGAAAAGGTAATTTAAGATACCGAAGGTTACAGAAGAGCTTTTGCTGAAGGAAAGTGCATTTGAAGCGACAATCCTCAGAATTTGCAAAGGTCTAGCAACAATAATGCTTCTAAGAAGATTTAAATACATTTTGACATTGGAAAGCAATTAATGCTACTAAACAACCATACATCAGCTCAGATCGAGATAGTACCTTTATACCAACAATAGCAACCAAAACAAGGTCATCTTCGGGTAAATCCCATTCTGCCATCTGCTCTTCATTGTTGGGAACTTTGTCTATTTCGCACTTCTTATATGCAATGGCAACACATCGCAAGCTTTTCGCAGCCATATCTTCAATAGCATTCTTATAAAATCCCTATAACAGTAAAATGTGGATATCATGAATCAAAATCAAATTCTTTACAGTTGTAGTCAGCTTCTATGTTAATATATAAACACCCACAGAAATTTCTTGACTTTTATTAACTTTATTTGCAAATTTGTAGATCTGAACCACTAAAATTTGCAATTACTGACCACTTCATTGTCAATTGGTTGCACGGAACCATCTGAGTTAAGATATCTTCTGCAACAGCCTAGAACTATTTCTGCTGCTCCTTTCCAATGTATATGAACTTGTGAATCTGTCTGCTATAATTCGAAAAGAAATAATTACAATGGTCTCAAACATCAGAAACAGATTAAATATAAAGGAAAATCAGAAAAAATGACTTAGCAAAAAAAAATATATCAGAAAATTTGAAAGTCGTTTCCTTTGCAAGAAATATTCAGACGATACGATTCAGTAAATTTGATTAAAGAATCAACATGTATTTCAACTGATTACCCGTCGTAATGCAACACCTCCTCGTTTTTTTGTGGAATTGAAAGGAGACACATGCAAGACTGTGCATTCTGATTTGACATTGTCAAAATTCATTCCAGACTGAAAAAGTAAGGACACGGCATTATTCAACATCTACATTGGTTCACAATCAATCTAATTTTTTTTTTTTTGGGTGAGGGGGAGGGAATCTCAATTAATTGTATTTACAGCAAAAGACAGATTAAAAACAGCATCAGTACCTTGACAGCCCACTGAAGAATTGCCTTTTCTGTGGGAGATCCAGAAACCTCAGTACTTTTACCATCCTATCAGATGTAACATTGTCAAACACAGATTCCAGGTTTATTTAATCAAAACATCTAAAAGATACTTTAGTATAAGTAGTGCAATCCATCAAAACATTTAAAAGATACTTTAGTGTAAGTAGTGCAATCCAAAAGATAATCAAGTGATGAAACATGAAGCTGCTATCACAAACCAAGGGAATACCTTGGAGGAAAATACACTTCCAGTAGTATTCATTGCAATACCCTCGTGAAGCAGAGAAGAAACCTCTGTTTGCAACTGTGAGTAATCTTCGGGTGGACTGATTTTCTTTCTTCCAATGTAAGCCTCAACGACGGTCATCTGTAATGTAAGAGTAAGTAAATCACTAAACTTATCGATATTAACATACACATATATAATAAGATTCAGGATACAAGTGACCTGCATTATGCAAGGTGCTGGAGCAGAGAAGTCAGTGCCACTTTTCTACCCAACTTATTTTCCTCCCACATTTTAGTCATAAAACTGGATTTTTTTAATGTAGAAATTAATAAATATTTTTATAGATAAATAGTTGCAATATTAGGCACTTGTATAGTAGGCCTTCTGTATAGAAATGAAGTCCCATTTTATGTCCCATGTGGGGAAGCGTGTCTGGCGTAAAATGTAGTAACACTTTCATGGCACTGACACTTTTTTATCATAATGTGCTGAATCATTTAACTTCCCATTAGCATGCATATATACTCTAGACAGATACTTGTAGGCTTCAAATTCTCAAAGAGCCCAAATTCAGCACACTGATATCAAGCCAAAACTAGACAGAAATATCACTTCCTAGAAGATAATAAACCTAAGAATGCAAAATTTTAACCTGATTCAAAGTCAAAGTTCCAGTTTTATCGCTGCATATTGTTGTTGCAGAACCCATAGTTTCACAAGCTGAAAGTCTTCGCACCTGCATATTACTTTCTGTTACAATCATACTACATGACTGCGATGAACCACAGATTATATCTTGGTCGAACTTATAAAAACTACAGTTGTTGAACAGAGAAACAGTAACTTGCCAAAGCTTTGTCTGCCATCATTTTCTTCATCGAGTATGCCAGACTGCCATTCGAGACAATAAATAATTAAGGGAATATGGAAAATAGTAAAAAAGTGGCAGCTAAGATGCAAACAACAGAATCATACTTACGTTAATGTAACAGCCAATGGAAGCCCTTCGGGAACAGCAACAACCACAATAGTGACCTGAATAACAATGAAGTTAGATAAAAAAATATTTATGCATAGAGTGGTTTACCCAATTAAACAGCACTTACCGCGTCAGTGACAATTTTAATGACTCCATTTACTGCTTTGCCAATACTTGTCTTCCCACTTTGAAACTGAATAGATCCATCAGCATTTTTTGTATGTCCAGTAAAATATCTTGAAAAAACATTACAATAATTGAACTTGTGAGTGACCCGATAGGTTGCAAAGTTAATGAGTTTGTTTTATTCAGCAAGTCTTAAAGTTACCTGGCTAAGAGTATAACAAGTACAGCCAGAGCTACTGTAAGTCCCACAATGCCTATGAAAGTTGCAATACCATTCAAGCGTACCTGTCGGTCAAAGATTATTATTTATAGACTTGGATGGAATTAGATTGGAGGACCATTTAATTTGTAAATAGTATTATAGTCGCAGAAGAAAACCTGCAAAGGAGTTTCTTCACCATTATCCTCCGAAATACTCGCCATTAAAAGTCCCCATTCAGTGTTAAGTCCAACACCAGTAACCTAAGTAAAGGAGTAACAGCGCTTACTGATTATTGCAAGTAGTGCATAGCTTAATAGAAATATGCATAAAAGGATAAACCTAAATGAAACTGGGAATATTTATACATCTGGTGATTAAACATACTAGACAACTACTTCACTCAGTGATTCTCTTTTTAACAGCACCATTACAATTTGTTAACTTTTGCATGAAAAAGGTAAAGATTACAAGAAAACTATAAACATTAGGATGTTCGATAGATTCACAAACAGGAACTATTGACTCCTCAAGCATCAGTATCAAGAAAGAGGTTAATAACGCTGCAAGTCTTAGCCTAGCGGATACCCCTCTCCTCTTGGTACAAAGAGGTTGAGGTTTTAAGCCTCAGTAGAGGCATATGTGGGTGAGTATTAAATTTTAATTGACCTTTACCAAAAAAAATAAAGAACAAAAAGATGTCAACAATAGTTTTATCAATCTATGACATCAAATTATGTGCAAGAACAGTCAATAAGATTTAGGTAAGTCGCCTACGAACCACCAAATGAGTCAGCCATTCAAGCGAGCACTCATTGCATACAGGAAGGTCTTAAACAATAACAAGCTGACTAAGAACCATATCCTGAAACTTCTAAATTGTGCACTTAACAGGCAAGTGGAATAGTAATGGACTATGGATTTATTTCTGTTTAAAGAAAGTTCAAATGATTAAACCTTTCTGTTTAGTTCACTAAAAGATGCAGATGAATTTTTAACATTGATAGGAGAAGGCTTTGTTTTATTTTCAGTAAAGACTTAACTGACAAAAAAGCATGGACATGTTAATTATTCGTATGAATTAGTGTAGCTGTCCTCGTAACATCAATGAATAAAATTACTAATGATAAAGAATTTAATTACGTGCGATCAAAAGAAGATTAAATGATTTACCAGCATTGTTCCAGTACCATCGGCTACCTTGCAACCAGACAATAAAAATGGTTTTTTAATATCCTTTTGGACCTACACATTGAAATTATACTTAAGAAGATACACTCAACGTTATAAAGTAAACTGATCAACGTATCAAAGTAAACTGAACAAGAAGATCTATTTGCTTACAATCTTGCTTTCACCAGTCATGCTAGATTCATCAATAGCTAATGAATGGCTATTTATTAGGATGCCATCGGCAGGAACCTGCTCAGGAAGCAAAAGAAACATGTCAACATTGAAATAGTAAAGCTAAAGATTAATCTTACAGATACACTCACCTGATCACCTATACTAAGAGGTAAAACATCACCAACTACAATCTCATAAATTGAAATTTTCTCTCTTCTACCTCCTCTAATAACCTGCACAAAATGTAGGATTTCAAGTTAACATACAAAGAATTTAAATAAAGTTGATGGAGAGAAAGATATGGAGGCGGTGAGAGAGTTCATGTTCTACGCAATGTCTATCCCTACCTCCACATGTATATTTCGCTTTTGCTCGTTTAAATTTTGAAACTGGAGGGATTGTCGATAATCACTGGTTGCTGTGATATAAAGAAAACAAACAAAAAAAAATGAGTAAATATGTGTTTGTGCAGCTCTTTTTCATGCCTGATGTATGCATCATTTCCTACAAGAGGCTACAATCAAGAACACCTGTATTTGAAGTCATATGTCTATCACGGTTACAAAACGAAAATTCACAATATTGGAAGCATGAAGTTAAGGTAGTAGAAACATCAAGATTTTAAACTGCCTAGGTCCAAGGTAAATTGAATTCTTTTGTACCAGTAAGGATGTACACAAACCGAATGACATAAGCCGGATGTAAAAAAAATCAGGTGACTGGCCATTATTGGACTCATACTCTTAATTTGGGGTTCATGCAGGTGTCGAGATATAGCCAAGTCAATCGCTGTGACTTGTTGGCTTATTAAGGGAGCATAGATCATTATCATTTTTGTTCAGACTAAACATGAACAACTGATCTGCAGAAAGAGAACATACATAATGGCAAAGCATGCACTCTAGAAACCCATGAGGAAGCCAAAGATATTAAACACCAAAATTTAAGTAGGCTTAATGACCTTTTAGCCCCTGAGGTTTGCACCAATGTACTCATCAAACCCTGACGTACAAAAGCGTATCTTTTTAACCCCAATGTACCAGAAGTAGACCTTTTTACCCCTGAGAGCGAGTTGAAACT
>PHNY01264294.1:0-15240 GCA_003724115.2 Anethum foeniculum
CAGCTCTCTTGTCTATGGACCCAGGGGAAGAAGCTGCTTCAGGCCCATACTTCAATGGCTTCCCATCCAACCTTCTTGCTGCACCAGTGAAGGCATTGAACTTTGGTTCGGCCTCTGCTGGAGCCTCTTGACCTGAGTTTGTAGCAAACAGGTAAATTTTGGGTAGTCCACAACTTTTGGATCTACTGATACTCATTGTCTAGTGTAGGGTTTACCAGTCTGTACAGTAGTCACTAGAAACAACTACAAAGGGTACCAATTACTAACATGTTCCTATAAATTTTCTTTGGTAAAAAAGACAAACATAACTGATACACGCCAAATGACATATATAATTGAATTTCTGTCCAACTTTCTGGAGAATGCAATACCAAATGTTTCTCTTCACCGTGGAAGAAGAGGGGAAAGGAGAAATAATCGAGTAGAGACCACATAAAAGAGTGAATGAATGTACTAGAAGACTAATAGTTCCTATATGGCTACATGCATGTTAGCTGGACAGATTTCACAGCTAAAAACATTTCTAGAAGCTGCTATCCGAATGTGAAATCCAGATCTGTTGATTGCAGCAATTAGCAACTGGATGTATGATTAATATCAAGTCAAAATAACACGAAAACCAAAAAGACTACATTTCCATTTCACATTTTCATATCTTGTTAATTTGCTTTGTAACGAGCTTTGACCATTAAACAAACGAAAGGAGACATCGAAATTCAACTAACATGTGGTTTCTCAGATACATCTCTCGAGATCATTGTTCTTTTTTATAAGCCAAACGATTTACACCTATGTATATATAAGATTATTTACTTCCTTTTTTACGTTACTTTTATGTATATATAAGATTATTTACTTCCTTTTTTACATTTACATTCAGCTAACTTATGTACATAAGAATATTTTTAAAAGATAATTAAGATTTTTCAATTTTAGGAAAATTACAAGATGGTAATTTGAGTTAAAGAGGAAGTTCAAGAGAAAATGAGGTAATTAAATTTTGACTTGAAAAGTCAAACGTAGGCTTAGCATATCAGCAAAGCTAGGGAGATTAAAAGAACACTTCAAAATAGAGCAAATGTCTTTTCATCTCTCTCACATTTTTGCAGGGTGTGTGCTCACTTGGCCTAAGTTATGTCCAGGCTAAGTGCACACTTGGCCTTCCGTTTTTTGGACTTGAAGAGAATTATAATTATTCGATCTAATACATGACCACAGATCTATTCACTGTGTGAGGGAAGCAGAACCTTTACCTTGAACTGCTGTGTTTCCTAGAGGCACGGGCACTGCAGGTCTTTCCGGTTCTTTATAGTCGAGTGGAGGAGCAAAGTCCACTTCACAGTCTGTCTCAATAATACTGATCGCACTAGAAGGCTTTGATTCAATAATATCTATGTAATATTTTTTATTGTTGTAGGCCACCATAATACTATCCCCTGTGGTTAGGCATGAAAAGTTCCTCAGTGTTGTCTCTAAGCTGCACAAGGGAAGAACTATAATAGTTAGATTTCAATATTTCATACGCGAGTAAATATTCAACTTACGACATCAGGTAATAGCTTGCATTTTACAACAGGATCCAAACAAGTAAATCATATATACATGATAAAAACAAATTAAGGTGGATATATATACATGGCCTTCGGGTTGGAAATGTCCAGAAAGTCTTTTGTGTGAGGTTGCAATTTCACGTATGTGCCCTTTGGAAGAGTCGCATTTTTTATTCGTACAATATCTCCTTCTTGGAGGAGCAAATTTTCCATCATCTGCATGGAAGAAACTTAAGGTATAGCGTTGAAGAATAGACAATGCCGAAGGTCTGCTGGCAAATATTTACTGGTCACTTAAAAACGCAGATCAATCGAAAAAGAAGTAGTGGTGCATACTTACCCAGTATGGCATATATATCATGCCTTCTTCTGCAATGAACTCCAAGACCCCACAATGAGAAACTCGCTCAGCAGCAGCATTTTGAAGCTCAAACAACATAGGATAGTCAATGTGCAGGGAGGCTGCAGGATTTGGCAATTTACAAGAAAAATTTCATTACGAAACTATATCGATATATTACATTCAGGAAACATTAGATGATTAGAATGAAATAAAAGATCATTTTAATATAAGATCTAACTACTTCACTAACCAAGTCGGTCAAGTGCTGAAGGCGGCATTATAACTGAAACGAAATTAAAAAGGCAAACCACATATTAAGTGCTTGCTAGGATCAAATAAAATTAAAATACAAAAACAAAAATTTCCAGCTCACTTTTGTCACCGTTTTCCAGCTGCGGCTGCAAGAATGGAAATGAAAGGCGAGGTTAGAATCCAAAGTAATAACATACAGAATATGCATTTTGGTTATGCACAAATGTTTCTTGACAGGCGACAAATATTAAGGGTGCCTTCTTTTCTTCTCACCAAGCCCATTATACGGCCACCCTACCAATCCTCTCCCACCCAGGAAACTCCAAGAGAAAAAAGTAAAAGAAGACGGAGGGTCAAGGAAGGAAAAAGTAAATTTCTTTGAAATAAAAATCATATATTATAAATTAGCAAAATTTTTTTGCATATTATTGGTATTTCAATAAAACAATAAGGTCTTCTACCTTATCAATAAATGATGCTGGATAGCATCTATATGTTTGTTCGAATGACGTTCCATGGTATCCATAACCGTCAAAAAACTGCAAAACCACATGTGATGAGAGAAAGGGAAACAGACAACAACTTGTTAAAGACACAATATAATTAAATTTCATATTTAAAAAGTTCTATGCAATTTACAAAAAGAGTCTACCTGCTAATGTTTATTAATTAGCATAACTGCAAAACTTTGCTTCACGGATCATGCATGTGTGATATCAACAAGATTAAAACTACTGCCCTGAGAAAAAGAACGAGAAAAAAAAAAACACTAAAAAATTGGATGCTGTTGTGTGTTTTTGTCAACAAAGAGGTGATGTTGTTGATACTACTCTCAAGTTGATCTCAAAAAGTTGTGGAGTTGTTACTTCTTATATTTGCCATTATGATGGTTAGGTTGTGGAGTTGTTACTTCTTATATTTGCCATTATGATGGTTAGGTATCGATTGATAGTTATGGGCCTAAAGGAGAACAAAAACGGTGCTATGAAACTAACTTTGTTCAAACATGTATTGATGTTAATGTGGAATGGATAAATAGTATTTATGATCATGCAGGAATAGGCTGTTCAGTTATAAAAAAATTGAACACAGTCTGGTGTCTTTCGATGATGATGTTGTTGCTGAAGTGGATTGGATTAATAGTATTTCTAAGCGAAGAAGGGGAAGGTGGGAATTTGTAAGTTAATTTGCCTGATTTTGAGTTGATTTTGAGTTTTAAAGCTATTCGGAACCCGAAGATGAACAACCACTAGACGATGTTACTATCAATCTGCGAAAAAGATGTATTCTTACACTACTGGATTGGTAGTAACATCTTCTAGTGATTGCTCATCTCCAGGCTTCGAATAGCTTTGAAACTCAAAATCAGGCAAGTTAACATACAAATTACCACCTTCCCCTTCTTTGTTTAGAAAAATACCATTAATCCATTCCACTTTAGCAACAACATCATCTAAAGACAGCAACAACATCATCGAAAGACACCGGATCATTTTCTACTTTTTCTAAAAGTGAACACCCTATTTGTTTTGCCTAATCATACATACCATTTATCTATTCTACATTAACATCATCACATGTTTGAAAAAAATCAGTTTCATAGCACCGTTCTTGTTCTCCTTTAGGCCTGTAAGTTTGTAACAATCAATCGATACCAAACCATCATTAATTCATTATGACAAAATATGAGAAGTAACAACTCCACAACTTTCTGAGATCCCCTCGAGAGCAGGATCAACAACAACGTTGTTTATCTGCTGATAGAGAACTCGCGACATTGGTATTCTTTGTCTCGTTCTTTTTTTCAAATTTAGCAGCGGTAGTTTTAATCTCGTCCGCATGTGTGATACGCTTCAACTTCGCTTCATGCATAAGTGCACTTTTAAGAAGCAAGTCAACAACACTAGCAAATTTTTATGAAACCATTTTAGGTAATATAACTCGAATTCACTGAAGGACAAAAGTAGTACACGTAAAGAGAATAAGAGAACAGGAATCTACACATGCACAAGTGAAACGAATGTTACAATTAATTCTCTTTTTATTGACTAAGGATTCTACACGAGCGCCGGATACACCAGTAATCAAGTCAAGCATAGCTAAACCATCAAGAGATAAACCAATCAAATCATTATGTAAAAATAACTATTACACGCTCACAAGTAATAATAAGGGAATTCCATAATGTATCCTAAGATCAAAACATCCTAAGAAACCGAGCTGTATACCCCCACAGTTACTAGCTACCACAATTCAAAAACCACAACACAAGGTAATAAGCAACAATATAACATACCATATTACTGTCTTCTGATTTAATCACTGTATCACCGCAGCTCCTAATACCCGAAAAAAAAAATATCAAGCTCTAAACAACTTAAACACTTATACCTCAGAAACCAATACACACACACAGCAGCAAATCATAAAATAACTCAAATCACAAAATTGACTAACATCAATAATTAAATTGTAAATCAACTAACTTGCATTACACATAGTATATAAACATACTAAACAAATGTACAATACAAATAAACACATATACAAATTAAACGTCTTGGGTTCGATTCTCGCTCACTAGTATTCTAACAATATTCTAATAAATTAATACAACAATTACTAAAGTGATCAAAATCAAGAACAACAACCTAATTAAATTCTTGAAGCAATGCTATAAATAATTAAAATTAAAGATAAAGATAGCAAGAAAAATAAAAAAGATGCAATTTTGATGAAAAGGGGGTACCTAAATTGACCAAGGGAATGTAAAGATGAAATCTTTTTGGAAGCGTGAAACTTTGAAATTAGTGAAGAATGGGGATTTAAGATTTATATATACAGGGGAGTTTGGTTTGGGAGAGAAGAAATGGGCTAAAGTGCGCCGGGTGCGTATTGGACACGGTGTCTGGTTTGTTGACACGTATGGTTTTTGGGTTTGTGTTAAGGCCCATGTAATGGTAGATCTGAAGGCCTTGGCCCACCACTTTGGCAAGTTTTTTTGTTGCGACTCGTGATTATTTTGTTTTTGTTCGTATAATAACTTATGCTCCTTCCACGCCGTCCATTTCTCTACGTTCACTGTTTGCACGCTTATAAAGTGTAGTTTTATAATTTTTTTTAAAAATTTTTAAAAAATACATTAATCATTAATATTTCAAGCATTTTAATAAATTAGATATTTGAAATCTTTGTGAAAAAATACATGAAATAGACCTTTGAATAATGTAAAACGGAGTTAAAATGAGTAAGATCTGTTTAAATTCCACAGCCAAACTTTAATCATTAATATTTCAAGCATTTTGACTATATTTGACATGATTTAAGGATCTATTTTATATAATTTTTCGCAAAAAATTTAAATATACAATTTATTTTCCAATCCGAAACCAATTCTGTTATATTTTACATAACACGGGGTATTACAAGTGAAAAACCAAATGTACAGGGTTACCACATATATAAGCCAATAAAGTGATAGCACCAGCGAGAAAAGCCAATTTTACTGTGTACCATAGAGAATATCCCTTTAAAAAATTATACCGATCAAAATGGCTAAACACATAAAAGTTATCTCTTAGTGTATACCCTTAAACATACGTCAACATACATTAAAAAGACAGTTAAATTAAATAAACTTCTTTGAATAAAAATTTATTTTCTTAGAATTATGTATGAAAAGAAAGTGATTCTTAACAAAAAAAATAATTCAATACTCAAGTGATTTGATTTTGAACAATTAAATCATTTATGCGGTTCCATTTCCTGATAAATACAAAGTTATCATATAATTGGTACTTGGATTATATTAAAAAGGTCAATAATTCAATTTCGACAAATACAAAACTTTATTTTTAATTATTATCAGAAGCAATCAAAGTTTAATTAATTGTAAATTCGAAAAATAATATATTCATTTTTAATGAGAAGAGAATAATTTAGAGCTTAAGACTGGAATTAAATAATAATAAATGTAATTACAAGATTTTTCAGTGTTTCAGTGGGATTGAAAAGAAATGTACAAATGAATGTTCTTCTGGGAAATGAAGAATAAGAAAACAACTGAAACGTGTGCCACAGGAGATTCAAGTAGGTGGACACATCAAACTGAGTCACATATATCCATACCTTTATTTCTACTGTCCTGCCAATCAACTCATGATTCAGATCTTGAATACAAAGGTAATGTAAACAAGGATCAAATGAAACAGAAATGAGGTCACAAGAACAGGAAAGGAAAATGAATATTGAACCTGTGCTGATGACATACTTGTAGTAGTAAATACAACATTTAATCAGCGAAAAATATTTCCATGAACTTTCAAGATCATCAGACGTCCACTACAACTACTGACATACTCCAAAGCAGGTAAGTAAAAATGGTTCACTGAGCATACCCAATCCTGTAAGTTGGGACATATTTATATCTTCTCACATTTATTCTGCAAAACCTCACCTCGGAGAGACAGAACAACATCCCTAATGCATAAAGATTACGTTCTGTAATTTGAATTGTCGAAAGGAACTTGATTAATTGTACAAAACCCTTCTAGGTACTGAAGTATCATTCTAGCTAGTGCATTTTTCCACAAAATAACATTCGACGACTGAAGTGATATGCTAATAGGATTAACCAAAGACATGGAAATCTAAGTACCTATTCATAATACTTTCTATGAAATATAAAGATGATCTAATCACCTCATTAAGAACAAGTCAAGTATGTTCCGCAGGTAAATATAGCTTACCAGAGTAGTTCTGGAAGAAGGTGCATCGGAAGAATTGCCGCATACCTAGTTCACCTAAACACAAACATGCCATAAAGTATATTGCCTCAACAGGCTTTGTTCACCTCGTCACAATCTTTAGAAAGCCAAGAAGAATTGCTTAGCAATGTGTCCATATAAGTTAAATGCTTAGCAACGTGTCCATGTAAGTTAAAGGGAAGCAGCTTCCTGTCCTGCATAAGATAGTTTTGCATTATTCCATAATCAGTTGCAGGTTTATAAAAAAACAAAATCCACTTTCTTTTTGTTTCTCACTGCGTACAACACTTTTTTTTTTGTAGAACAATTCCATTGAAGTGCTTAATCTCTACAAATTCCTTTCCTGTCTCATAGTCTGGATTACCTCAAACACTGGCCTCTGCATCTCCATCTCAATGACTTTTTGCGCAGCCATGCAGTATCCAAACCTACAAGTTGAAAACAATGTACATGGCGTAGGAAATCTTAAATATCAAATTAGCAAGCCTGATCCTTGACATGATTAATGAGTGAGAAAAGAAGCAGCATATCTAGACTTTCTACCAAAATTACTCCAATGCTCATGTTGTATAATAAAATCGCGCCAGAGAGAGACGTAGGAATTCCATATATGATGGGAGGATTGCTTAAACTATCATACTGCACAGCCAAACGTATGCTAATGAATTAACCAGAAACATGATTGTACAAGAAATGTTAAAAACACTATAAAAAAAAAAAAAGTTTCAATATTATCGACTACATATATATCAAAGGAGTTTATCTGAGCAAAGAGGTAAACGGTTATTAATTTGAAGGCAAACCTTCAATATAAATGAAATTCCCGATTACACTTCTTCCTATTAAACAAACCATTATTGTGTAGTGCAAAGTGTAAATAATTAATTAAAACGGTGAATATATCAGGATCCAAATTCTCACGAGGAGATGATAGTTCAGGGAATATGAGTTGGTGTCTTAATGATCCTTTCTTCTATTCATGTTATCTTGTGAGAAGCTGATAGCAAACTCTGTTTTAGGTATTTGTTCTATAGTTCAATCCAAATGAAAAAAACACCGATCAATATCATTTATTCATGTCTTTGACAAGAATCTTTTTATTAGACCTAATCGCTTACTGAGTCATACCTGATGCGGATATCAGTACCAGGGTCAAACCACGGCCTCTTAAAAGGATAATAAGAACCATATATTGTGTGTAGCTGGGAATTTTGATTCTACTAGAAGTTAGAAAAATTGAATCCTATGTAGTCTTATATGGCTTATTCCACCAACAAAAGTCAAGTAACAACCACAAGATGTACACCCCTAGCAAGTTGTAATCCTGAAAGTGCCATTACAACTTATCATGCACCGTCATCAATCCATTTCCAACCATGTATTAGATTTCCTTGCCAGCATGGCTCTCTTTCAACAGAGAGCTAGCTTCTTAGAACCAGCAGGGGGCAGAGATAAAAGAGGGCTAAAGACTCAAGTCATCACAACTTGCATAATTTGGCAAGTAGCGTCTCTAGTTATAATACTCAATGAGATGTGCACTTCTACGAACCTCTCATAGGAGGTAACAGAATTGTCCACCTCCTCCTATTTGCATTATACAATATTATACAAACAGAAAAATTATTAATAGAATAACAATCCACAAATTACTATCTTTGTATTATAGACTACAAATACCCTTTTGTTATTATAAGTAACTACCGCGTTCTCACGAGTATTGCTACTATTGGATGTGCAAGAGTCACAATTCCTCGTGTTTCTCAGAAGTCACAAATAAGCACTTAAATTCATATGGCTGCTTTAACCAAAAAAAAAAGGTCCCATAACAAGAACTTGGCAAAAATATCCTGCATTAGCACAAGATAGGCTCCTCCAGGCACCACTAATTACCAAAACAAGAACTTCCCCATATCTAATTACCAGACCAAGAACTTCCACATATCTAATTACCAGACCAAGAACTTCCCCAGATGCTTAGGTCTCAAGGATAAAAAAGAGCTAACTCATTGTTGACTAATATAATAAAACTATGGCCGTTAACAATCCATAAGCAAGATGTATAATTTATATTATAAATTAGAAAACAGTCACTAACTAATGTTAGTTTAGTTTAGACCCCAAAACGTCCATTGGATTGGAGGCAATTAAACCGAATTGTGAATATTATGAGGTAAGCTAATTTTCAGTGTAGGTCTTTTAAGGGTTCTACGCAAACAAAATCGAAAACAGATGTATAAATGCAAAGTACAAACAGATATGTCAAATTTGGTTTAAGTTAAAAAAAGTCTACAAAAACGTTGGTAGATGAAATACTACAGAAAAGTGGGATTGGGATTACCAAACATAGGGTAATCCGACCAAGTTCCCACTTGTCTATTTGCCAATGCAAATGACGGTCTAATCTTACATATTATTGTTCATTATTATTCATGAACTTAAACAGAGATAACTAAAAGCACATAATTAAAAAACAGACGACCTCACAGGACAAACTACCAAATAGGAAGAGCTGCTTCTAGTTTGCTGATGCCAAGACAACTCTCAAGCACAGCAGTAGGACCACTGCTCATCCTCAGCTGCATCGGAATCCGTAACAGTGCTGTAGTTATCAACATCAGAATAATAGTAGCCGTTGTTACCATTTGCAGCAGTCAAGCTGCAGGAGGAATTGACAACAAGATAAGGCATGTTATGGAAAGAACATGCAAGCCCATTTGTGATAGCATCATGGTCCAAACCATGACCACCCTCATCGAGCACATACTCCTCAGCACGGTGCTTGAGTTCCTCAAACATCATTTCAGGCTCATGCTGCATTACCCGCAAAACGTCAGCAGAGGAAGGCCCAGGAACAGCTCGGGTAACTGCAAAACTATGAGGACCATCGCTCTGCGAGACACGAACAACACTAGGTCCACCAAACAGATTGTGAATACTCCCAAGTGCCTCCTCATAAGCACCACCAAGAAACATCCCCAGATAGTAACTTCCTCCACCACCTCCAATTTCATGAAGTGGCAAGCTCTCTTCACCTCCAATGAACTTCTCAACCTTCCCATCACTGTCGCAGGTTAAGTCAGACAATATACCCTTCACCACTGGCTTTTCTTCAAGGCGATGAATAGGCATAATCGGAAACAGCTGGCCAATACCCCAGAAATCAGGAATGGACGTAAAAACAGACAAGTTGACATGATAAGTCCTAACAGGATCTGAAGCCCCAATTGCCTTGTATACCAAGTCACACAATCCATCAACAGCAGCAAGCTGTTCAAGATCAAATGACCCGTCCTTGAACTGTTCAACACATTTCTGTTTCAGTTGATCAGAGTATTGTAAGCATGTTTCATACTCACCCCCCATGGCAGCTGCAGATAACTTCTGGTAATCAACATTAGCATCAGCAGGAAGCCTCTCAATCAAGTAGTTGAGGTCTTCCGAAGTCATCTGAGGCACATTATTCTTACTTGCAGATACCGCCTCGAAAACCAAAACTGAATGATGAGAGACAATTGCCCTCCCACTTTCACTACATATCACAGGATGCTTAACCATCTTCCTGTCACAAGCAGACCTAACCGCCCTTACAACAGCAGCTGCATATTCCTCCAAAGTATAACCAACCGAAACATCCGAATTAGGTGACTTCGAACCATCATAATCAATTCCCAAACCCCCGCCAATATCAATAACTCCCATTCTCGCACCAAGGCGAACTAATTCACAATAAACCTGAGCAGCTTCCCCGACCCCGTCAGCCAACAAAGCAGTAGTGGGAATTTGAGAACCAATATGAAAATGCAACAATTGCAAACAATCCAACATTCCACATTGATCTAATTTCTTAACAACACGCAATATCTGAGTAGTAGTTAGTCCAAACTTACCTTTCTCACCCGAAGTCGATCCAAAATGCCCCTCGTGCTTCGTCCTCAACTTCGCCCTCATTCCAATAACCGGCCTAACCCCGAGCTTCCGGCTCAAATCAATCACCAAATCCACCTCTTCCTCCAATTCAAGCACAATCACAGTATTGAAATTCAGCTTCCTCCCCACCAAAGCAAGAGTTATATACTCAGCATCCTTAAATCCATTACAAACAAGAAAGCTCTCAGAGCTTCCTTTGCAAAGACAACTCATAGCCAACAAAAGCTCGGGTTTCGACCCTGCTTCGAGTCCAAACCGAAAACCAGCCCCAAATTTCACAATATCATCAACAACAAACCTGTCCTGATTACATTTCACAGGATAAACACCCTGGTAATGACTACCATACCCTTGCGAATTAATCGCAAACTCGAAAGCCAATTGCAATGACTCCACCCTGTTTTTCAACACATCAGGCAACCGAATTATAACAGGAAGCTGCAACCCGAGCCCCCCATCCGCTTTCGAATCCGAAACCTTCTTCACAATCTTCATCAAATCAATATCCTGGTGAGCCATCGTACTCGTTCCGTGTGGGTGAATCGAAACGTTCCCGGAGGAATTCACGGAGAAGTACGGCCCACCCCAACGGTCAATCCGGTACAGAGCAGATGACATGGACGGAGACCAATGCGAATCTGATTTCACATCACTCGCCGGAATCTCGTCGGAGAACAACTTTTCCGGCACCGGGAAACTGATGTCCATGGCGGTGAACGGCGGCGGCACGGCGGCGTCTACACAACACGCGAGTGCAGGCATATCTTAAATTAGAGTAAAATTATTAAAGAATTAAAGAATATTATATAGGTACAAAAGATCTGTATGTATAGGTTAGGTCAATCTGAATTCTGTTTTTGTGTGTGTATTTGTTAGGGTTTGTGTATAAATGGTGTAATAGATGGGGGTTTTAAAACCCGCCGAGGCCGGAGCCCCGGCTACCCCCGTCAAAAGAGGCAGAAAAAACCCGAAAACAACCCGAAATGAAACCCTAAATCCCCAAATTCACACACTAATATCCCCACACCTACTTCAGAAGAACAGAATTACAATCTTAATACTACAGCTAAGAACGGAAATTGAGGTAATATATAGATCTAAGAAACGAGAACAAACGCCACCATGCAGAATGAATCGGAAATGTGGGGAGTGCCGGAGAAATGGCCGGAAAAGGAAACGGCGAGAGAGGAAATTAGGGTTTTATAAGATAGGAGGGTGTGAAAGATTGTGGAGTGAGCGAGAATTGCATGAGGGTGGGAGGGTGTTTATATAGCAAAATGCAGAGTGTGGGGCCTAGTTTAATTTTTGTTTAATTTGTGTAATTTTGTATAAATGAGCTTTAAATGAAATGTTATTTTTAATTAAACTCCTCCATTTTTGTAGGAGTCCTCGTGGAACTGCTTTAGGAAAGAAATATTACTCCTACTTAGACCTGTCAATTCGTGCGGATCGTATACTTTCGTGTCGTGTACTTAAATGTCAAACACAAAATTGATCTATTTAGACTTCGTGTACTTTCGTGTTCGTGTACCTCCATTTCTGCTCCATTTCCGTGTCGTTCTCGTGTCGTGTTTCGTGTAAAATTGAATTAAATATAAATATAAATATAAATAAATAAATGTAAATATTAGATTTTTAGGTAAAAAATTTACAAAATTATATGAAATATATACTTTTAAGTCATTTATACTTATAATATTATAAAACTATTCATTATTTTAAAAATAAATATACATATATTTATTATAAATATATATTTTATTATAAATATACATATATATAATAAATATTTAATTTTAAATATATTTATTTCGTGTACCTCGTGTCGTGTCGTGTACCTAAAGGATAAACACAAAACCGACACTACATCTCAGTCGTGTACTTCGTGTTCGTGTATTTTTCGTATCGTGTACTCAAAATGCAAACACGAACACTAATTTTTCGTGTCATTTTCGTGTCGTGTCGTGTGAAAAATTGCCGGATCTACTCCTACTTCGTAACTGTATAATGCGCGTTAAGAAATTACAGCTACGTTACTAATAAGCAGTAAGTAAGCACAAACCATTTAAATTAAAATAAATTATAATTTTTGATATTAAAATAAATTTGTTCTCTCATGCGCAATTTTGCTCTCGAAAATATCTAAATTTAAGATTTATGAATTTTTTCATGTACACCAATACACCGCATTAAGGTCCACAAAAATGAGTAAAATATACACTAAATTTACTTCATTTACTTTGATTTTATACATATTCAAAATTTAAAAATATTTAATTTTTCGTATTATTCGTATTGTATGCTAGCTAGTCGGATTTATAAAAAAATGTTACTCATTCTCTATTTATTGATCAAATCACGTATCACATACTAATTCTTACACTTATTATCTATTATTATTTTATTTTAAGTTTTTATTTTTCATAAATAATAATCAATTTATTTCATAACTTCATATTTAATACAAATTTATTGTCTAAATTATTCAAATTTTGTGGAATAATGTTCGTATTATTTCATTTTACTATAATCAGAATTATGCATTACACGACGTTAGTTTGTACTTAAAAATAATTTCATTAATTTAATATTTTAAATAAAATAAATATAACTTATCAGCCCCGAAAATAATTTAGTAATCTATTAAAATATAATAACAAAAATGGTATATATAAAGTAAATATAGAACTTTCGTAAATCAGCATCGGGTTGCCGCGTGTAATGCAACCGTAGGCCCTAAAGTAATCACTGCTTTTTGATTTGATGGACGTTGTTGCTGCTCCCTCTTCACCTTTGCGTGGGTTCGTGGAGAAGAGAATGGATAAGAAATAAATTGGAATTAAGTTCTTATAAATTTACAAATAAAAATTTAATACAAAGGTATGTGATTGGTAAATATAATTTAAACAATAAATAGTAATTTAATATTTTTTAAGAAAAATAAAATGTTACCATTTTATATTAAAATATATAAAAATAATTTTATTTAAAATTATAATATATCAAATTCAGAATATGTTTATTGAAATTGTATTCAATTATATAAATAAAGATAAAATATAGAAATTAGATCTGATACGCATACTTCTTCCTCAAATCCACCTCCCCTGAGTTATCAAATTTGATTCCCATATGATTTCATGTATAGATTTAAGAATTGAAAATCTATCAACTAAACACCATTTTTGGGTTGAAATAGAAAAAAATCCAAATTTGCTGAACCAAACAATATTTTTAATGGTATTTACGTTGAGTTCGCAATATATCATTCTTCTCTTTTAACTTGTAGCTCTGATGTTCGTGATGCAGTGAATTTATTGAACTGTATTTTTGTAAAATAATATCATCAGATGAGAGATAGAGACCTCACAACACCACACTTGTGGCGTGATAATAAATATAGAAATTTTTTATAAGAAATTGTAAAGCAAAATAGTATATATATATTTGTATATGAGTGTGTGTAAAGTTGAAGTCACCCTCTGGGGTTTTAAGGTGTTACCTCATGACCAGAACCATTTTTCGATAAGAAGGCAGGATAATGATACACAGAGTGCACATATGACCTACATAAGCGTGAAGCGCTGAACGTGTGGATTATCTTGGCGTGTGAAAATTTGCTATTGGATGTGTTAACGGTGATTAAAATAAAATCATTTCTTTAATCATTCGAGGTACGTAAAATAATATTTGCACTGTCATGTCAAACTTTTCGTAAGATCACTGACACCTATCTTTACTATACATGATTTACTAAGTTTAAAACCGATCCAATATTTATTGTATTGTCCGGACACTCTATGATATCCGAATTCATTATATACTCCGGACTTTTCATGTTCACAATCCACTGTTCTTTGATAATTCTTCTTGAAACTAGACCGTTCTTTTATTTTTTAAAATTTTGTATTAAAAAACATGTCTATGCAAGTGTGTATCGGTGATAATTTATTTTTGAGAATAAGGATTTTGAGGTAGATCTCATGAATATTTCCTGAAGTGGTGAATAAAATTGCATTGTATGAAATTACATTGTATTAGTTTTATTATATTAGGAGTAGTGCTAGTTATCTTCAATTAGTTCCCAAAATCTTTTATAGATGCTGTGGTGCGGGATCCCGTCTCATTTTAATCATGAAAGTTACCAAGTATGCAACTTGCTCATCAGCATTTGAAAACGGATTTTCGGGACCGTAACATTTTTCTTATATTAATTATTACTTAGACTCCTAACTTTCATATTTAAAAGTAAAGTAAAAAATATGGCAAGTCAATATTCAATATTAAATGACAACTTTTATCATCTTAGAAAAATATCATGAGTTTAATCTTAGAATACTTACTTTATTATTTAGAGAAATACTAGATTTCTCAAAACGGTTTCAAAATTGTTCCCGAAAAA
>PHNY01264332.1:0-15212 GCA_003724115.2 Anethum foeniculum
GAATATAACAATGAGGGTTGAAGCATTTCAGGTTCGAACATTTTGGAGGATGGATTAAAATTTACTCTGCAAACTGCTGAGTTGTATTTTGTTTTGGTTCAAAGTTTATCAATATTTATAGGCTACAAAGACTGTTATTCCAAATAAAAAAATTCATGGCAGCTCATATTCCCTATTTAACCATCTTCCTCCTGGCAGTTCAGAAGGAGAGTAAGTCTTATTTATCAAACTCGCTTTCTGTTAGACCAACATATGATTTCAGATAGAGTTTGAATATAATTTAAGTAATACAGACAAATTTTGTTTTTAATTTTACACCATTACGTCCAAACTCTAGCACCCTTATTCTTCCTAAAGAAGTTACGTCTCTTATCAATCGACACGTGTAATGGCGAGATTAGGAGTCTCATGGTGTTTAAATCTCCAAAATCCTCAACCACGATTTCGTTTTTGTCCCTTGACGAAAAAACCACAATCTTCTGTGTTTTAAAAGTCCAGTTTTCGAAATGTCAAAGTTCTGAATTTAGTTGGACTAAAATTATGGCTCTTTCTTTAGCCATGGAACCAGCATTGAGAATCTTCAGTAGAAATTTCAATGTTGTCACTTACAACACCAATCCCACNAAGTTACGTCTCTTATCAATCGACACGTGTAATGGCGAGATTAGGAGTCTCGTGGTGTTTAAATCATCCAAAATCCTCAACCACGAGTTGGTTTCTGTCCCTTAACGAAAAAACCACAATCTTCTGTGTTTTAAAAGTCCAGTTTCCGAAATGTCAAAGTTCTGAATTTAGTTGGACTAAAATTATGGCTCTTTCTTTAGCCATGGAACCAGCATTGAGAATCTTCAGTAGAAATTTCAATGTTGTCACTTACAACACCAATCCCACNATCTTCTCAATGATAATGTTATTTATATGGACTCCCACTGACTTGATTAGTAAATATAAAGATCATCTTGCATGATTCCACAATTCTTGGTTAAAATATTGGTTTTTCATTTGTTTTAACAGATTCTTTTATAAGATATTCATAAAGAAAGAAATTAGTGAGGAATGGCAAAGAATACTAGAATAAGATATTCACAACTTTTTTGTATCAATCTGGTGTCTCAACAACTGCAAAAGATATAGGTAATGACAACTTTAAGAATTCTTACTATGTTCTTATAAATAAATGATGTTCTAATGAGGGGAATGCCATCTTGTAGAGTTGCATGATCACAATTTGTGGACATAAAACTCTATCCAGAATGTAACAAAAAACAAAGTTTAATTTGTCAGATGAATTGTACTTGAATTCAAGCAATGATCCTAAAATATTGTACTTCACACCTTAACAGTATTAGACAACTGACGTGATCTGAGTTATGTCTATAGTGTTCAATAAACTTGAGAATATCCTCAGTAATGTATTTTGTGGTAAACTATTAGGCAGTTTTATAAAGAAGGTGATTAGGTAAGCATCAATTTTGCCCAAACCAGACATGTTATAGTGGTAGAGAAACCTTACCTTCTCATGTCATTCCGAAAATGCATATATATTTTTAGTTTCAGCGTCCAATAGCTTATCAGATTACGGAGAAAAGTACAATGTACCAGAAGAACAAGTGATTGATATCGGACATAATAAGACAGCAATGAATTTTGTATATGAAATGCATGGCTGATTTTGTGACAAACTATAAAGCAAAACTGCAGAAGGTCAGATATATTATATCTTTAAGGGTAAGAAAGCGGCACACATCAGGTGAACTATCCTGTGAAACTTGATTAATTCATAACACAAAAGCTTGTGAGGGTGAAACACACTAGTCCAATTTTAATCAAAGGTTATATGAAAACTTGAAACTTGAAAATTTATTAGATCGAGTGATATAAAGATAGCAAAGGAAGCTGTCGATGAACTTGAATGGCTAAATTTTCATAAAGAATTGTGGAATGAAAGACATTATGGATCCATTTATGTAGTAAAAGATGGTTGTTTTAGTTTTTAAAACTCAAAAAAGATCCAGATTTGATGATGATAGAAACATTCATCATTTCTCCCATCTAACTGTCCTATTGTGTGGTCAGGTACATGCAACTTCTGCAATTGCAATCCCAGTAATTCTAGTAAGTTTCAGATTGAATAGGTCACGGTGATAACTTTACGGAATTCAAAACTTTTAGTCCAAAACTAGGTAAAATGATTCCTGGAGAGTGTCACCAGGACAGATGAACAAAATGAGTGTATTTATAAACATAATGAAAACCTGATCCAAAGAATTTCATTAGTGTATTTAAAATGATGACCCTGAATCTCCTACACTCAAAAGAATCTAATGTCAAGGTCCTTCCAAGATATAAAAACCTAATCACCTAGTATTACTTTAATACAAGTTCCATAAACTTGGCTCTTTGATCTATTCTTATCTACTGAGAAGTTAAACATTAATGAGCAGATAACTTAACATTGTTAGTTTATCCAGTTGGCATATTTTGTTCTCATCTACTGATTTCCGTAAAACTTCAGAGAACCCTCAAACTTAATCTAACGCATAACTTATAAATTATGTCTTTTCTTCTGAATATACAATCAAAAAGCACGACAAAATTATAACTTGAAACGAAGATAATCAAGAAGGTACGACGACTTTGAGATCAAACATATAATTTACTTAACAATAAACACCAAACTCACATCCACATCACTAATACTCTGGTACAAAACAATAAGGATCCAAAAAGAGAGGCTAAGGCACCAAACACTGGACTTGATTATTAAATCAAACATTTTAAACAGAAGTTCATACAGCCGTCAGAAAATTATTAGAAAAAGCAGAACTGCAGGCAACAATAACAAGTATCTACATTGTAGAACCCTGTGACAGCAATTAACAAACAAAACAGCCCAGTAATTATTTGAAAATATTTGTATAAGCCAAAACACTTCCGCCATTTAATAGTAGTAGAGAAATTGGTAATTCAATATCAGTAGAACCCTCAATGTTGTCCAAAACTTCTGTCACTGATTTTCAACTACCCAATGAACTCAAATTTGTACTTAGTTGCATCAACTTCATGGTAGATGTGTATGTTAAGAAATTTTTAAAACGTCGTGATCAAAGTCATGCAAAATGACTTTAAAAATCTCCTATACGAAGGGCACATAAATAAATGAATAAGACAGTTACACGACAAAAAAAATAAAAATAAAAATTGTGATTAAGTGGGAAAGTTACCTTCTAGCCTTCATTTAACTGATATACAACATTTGAAAGGTACTAGATTCCAACAACAAAACCATCTGTCCCACTTGATTCTTAATATTTGAAACGGAGTGTTCGGCACGCATTTTAAGGCTCTTATCTAGTATAGTTGCATAAATTATTTTAGAAACTTTTTTCTTATGAATAAAAATCAAATGTCTAAACTTTTATTCAAAAAAAGAAAATTTTAAAAATAAATTATAGAACTATGATAGATAAAAGCTTTAAAATGTGTGCCGAACTCTCTGTTTCAAATGTTAAGAACCTATTGGGACGGAGAGAGTAACATTTTATATAGGCACGAAGAAATTGGTAGCAAAATTGCTGACAGAGTATAACACCTAGTAAGTAGTACCTAATTATGTTACTTTAATATCAGATATAGACGTGAGGCCTTCGCAGAAATAGCATCTACATTTCTTAGAGAGCAGGGGTAAGGTGGATGTACATCTTACCCTTCCCAGACTCAATTTCCGAGTGGGATATACTTATATGTTTGGTTTGGTTAATACGATAACTAGATTTCTGAAAATAATGTAGTAGGAAGTGAGTGCTGGAAATCAATTATATTCTTCCTTAAGCAAGCACAATTATTTTCTTATTAACAAGTATACATTTTTAACTGAAGAAACCAAGAAATACTATTATGACATTTGACAGTGATCTGCACAAATGTCTCAGAAGTCAGAACGATCATATGAACTTCAATATAATTACTGAACCATGAGAAAACTAATGCAACTGCATATGTTTGTCTCTTTTTAGTAGGTAATCAGGATATTCTCCTGTCAAGCTGTCATTTTTTTAGATGGGCAAGCTCGAATATTATAATCCCACATGTGAAATTACATTGATTCACCATATTCATGAAGCCTAGACATAAAAGATTACGGTTCGAGAAAACTGGTATACTTGAAAAGACACATATCACGATATGAAAAATAGGAAAATGCTTCATGCACAAAATTTTTCACAAAATGACATGTCTCAAGTTTTGATTGGAATGGGCTCCCTTAAAGCATTCCACCTCATTTGCCATGTCATTTTGTACAAAAACTTTGTACCCAATTTTGTGCATGTAGCACTACTCGGAAAAATAATGCGACTTAATGAATAGTATATTCAGGATGATATGCACAGCAAACCAACCTCCAAGAAAACTCCAAGAAATGAATAGGACTTTGTAGAGGAACTCTGCTTAAGAAGTTTGCTGAAAAAACACTCAACTACAGGACATAATAAGAGCCCTGAGTAATTTTCTCCTAGATACCTTTCTTATTATATGTTTTTAGAGGTTGAAAGTTTTGATAAGAAGTGATCTTAAAATTCACCATCTTGTATATATATATATATATACCAATCAGACCATCCCCAAAATCAAGACTTAACTTCCACTTTTAAGTTGTCGGAAAAGAAAAATGATGCAATCTCAGCTTTCTCTACCCTCTTGGGAACTTTATAACATCATGAGCTTAAATCTTGATCAACCAATGCAAATTAGCATGAACAACCATCAGTTTTCACCCTCAATCACCACCTGTGAAGGTTCACTCACGAACTCCTCAGACTCATATTTTCCAGCTTTTTTATCCGACGAGCTTGCTGATTATTCATTTGCAGATGATCAGATGCCAGACATGTTGCCTATAGAGAGTTTTGAAGCCATTTCAAATGATGAGATTGAAACTATGTGTGGCTGGTTAGATGCAAGTGAAGGCAAGGAAAATATTGTTTCACAACTTCTTAGGGAGGAACAAGATTTCTGGAGTCCTGATCTATCTACCATGGAGGAAAAAGATTCTCGGAGTCCTCATCTTCTTGTAGAATCTTACAATGAAGCAGAATGTTTGCAGTCAGAAAACCAGTCACTAATATTACCAACTGATGATATGGAAATTGATACCCAATCAGGACTTTGTCTTCTGCTTAAAGCTTATGGTGAAGCTGTGGATGAAGGACAATTACAACTTGCAGAGGTCATAGTCAAACGCATTAATGAGAAGGTTAGTCCAGTAGGAGAGACACTTGAACGTGTAGCATTCAACCTATTTCAGTCCATGGAAAATCAAGGATGTTACATAAAGCAAGAAGCAATTAAGAACCTTGAGGCAGCTTTTAAAGCATTTTACGAAATCTTCCCATATGGGAGGTTTTCTCACTTTGCAGCTAACTCCGCTATTCTTGAAGCTATGCCAGATGATGCAGAGATAATACACATAGTAGACTTTGATATGGGAGCAGGAATTCAGTGGCCTTCACTCATAGAGACCATAAGTAGTCAAAACAAGGCTTTAAAACTGACATCAGTTAAACTAGAGCATGACTATGTTTCTAGTCCTACCATATGGAAATTTGAGGAGGCTAAGTCGCGACTCTATGAGTATGCAAGGTCTTTCGATCTTAATCTGACAGTAGAGGAGATGACATTGGGAGATTTGATGAAAAATGTAGAAAATTTGAAGAGCTTAAACCAAAGAGAATGGTTAGCATTCAATTGTATAACTAACCTGCCGCACATGGGAAGTAGGAGAAGCAGAAGCGATGTGCTAAAATTTATAACTGTAGCTCAGACAGTTATAGTCAATGCTGCAACCTATAAAGGGATATTAACTCTTGGTCATGGAGAAGATGTAAATATAACGAAAAATGTTTCCAAATTCAGTTCGTACTTCTCTGAAAATTTGAGGAACTTCCATGCATTGTATGAATCAATGGAGTGCAGTTTTCCGGCTTATTTTGCAGAAGGAAGATTAGCCATGGAAAGCCTTTTCCTCGCGCCTTATGTCTCTTCTCCCTCTTGCTTTCAGAGGTGGGAAGAGATCAAGAATGGCCCTGTATCTGAAGTAATAACTGGCTTACAAGGTTTAAAAGTGAGCAAAGAGAACTTAGTAGAAGCGAAAGAGATGGTGAAGGATGGAGAAACTTCATATGCCATTAGGACAGTAGGGCTGAATAAGAATGAAATGATTCTGGAATGGAAAGGCAATCCGTTAGTGAGAGTTTCAACTTGGATGTAGATAGAATACAACTTGACTAATTAGGAAAATAGTAGAAGGGGGTAGTTTTTTCTCAACTTTTCTTTAGCTATATGAGTAAAAAAAGTGACATATTGAGCATATGTTTGTTATATGATGTACAAAGAGGAGAAATAGCCTGAAGTGTTGTCTCCAAGCATGCTTAAGTTTAACACTAATGTTAGTACTATAGATATGGAAGCTGAAAATAAAGCTATTGCACACAAGGGATTTTATTTGCATCCATCACCAACTACTATCCCAGAAGTAGGTCGGAGCCCTGGCTTTTGCCTTTGTTTCCGGTCACATCCTAGTTCTTCATCAAAGATTAGTTCGTATAAGATTATATATAACTTGGAATTTATGAAACAATGTTGTCATTGAAAATTTTAACTTCAGGTTATGAAATATTTATCTTTCACACAGTTTTTACCTTTGCATTAATGTGTTATGGCGCTTTTTTTACAGTTCTTTTAATGCTCTCTGGTGATCTGTTTTTTTTTTTTGGACAAATTTTAAGCAATTTCATTAACTTCAAAGGAACTGAACTTAGCCGGGATAAATGCCCAATCGACTATGCGACCGGATTGAAAAATAAATAAACGAGCTAAATAATTAGTCACTTTATTTCCGGATCGCTTAACATATTATATACAAATATTATTTCAAAGTTATATAACTTTAGTTCCGGTTTTGGGGTTGAGGCAATTTGGTTTTGTAATGCATTAGGATGCTGATATACGAGCTTATATTATTGACTCTTGTGATCATCATATACATGTAATTGATGTTGTTGCTTCAAAGCAATGAACTGGTCAATCAGATCAATATAGAAATGTTAATGTACCTTAGAATAAATCCCATCTTGAAAAGTCTAAGCCTCTCCTAAGATTTCTCTTCTTCCTCCTACAGAATTGGTATCTGTTGTGGTTCAAATTAGTTTAGGCTGTCCATATTCTTGTGGTTATGAGATTTTAATCAAGTTCATTTACAGTGATAACTTGTTGTTTGCAAGGATTTTTTTAATTTACTTTAAAACAATATATTTTTAGGTGTAAATTGTAATATGTTCAGGTCCAAATTTTTTTAAGTAAAAGTATAAAATGTAGCCTATATGTACTACAATAGATCGTTTTAAACTGATTTCGACTGGGACTTCCTAAATGGCCGCCCCTATACATTGTCGGACTCTAGGGGATTAAACGCAGGAGACACATTTTTTGTGAAACAGAGGAGTTTGATCGGAGTTGATGCACTGTATAATGTTCACAAAAGTCATGTAAAAGGATAGGAACACAAGCTTTATTATTTGAAGAAAAGACTAATCAACAAATGCAACTCTTTCTAAAGCTAACGAGGAATCATGACTGAACCCCAAGTGCAGTCCTAATGACAAAAGAATCAGCAAAAACAAAACTATATCGTTAGCCCCATTCCTAAACAAATTACAAATATGTATTCAACTGCAAACATTAAGAAGACCTTGCTTATTCGTAGATCAATAAAATTAATTAACGTTGCATGCATGTAAGAACCGTGGATCTTTGTTGTTTCTACGTACATTCCGTCCACCTCTTCAATGGCGTGCGCATCGTGTAGCAGCAGTGCAACCACGCTGATACGGATTAGCCTTTCCGGAGGCTCCACAGTTGTAATATGAGTTTCCACGCTGGCTGCATGGTACTTTGTTGGCATTAAGAGCGTCGTAACTTATATGGCCACCCCCTCCAAGAAATCTTCGGGTAGTAGCCGGATCTAACATTGTTTCGGTTGCAAATGATTCAGTCATGACTGCAGATGTCAATGCCACCAAAAGAAATGTGGTGATCATAGCAAGACGATAGCCCATTTTGGGGAGAGATGGACTCAGAAAAGTTGAAGCAATATAGGAAAAAAGACAAGTAGAGAAGATTTATATATGTATTCAGTTATGTAGGATGGTTATGAAGCTTTTAGTGTGTTGAATTTGTGGTTTCCCTAATCTCTTGTCCATATATGAGAAAATACAGGTGAAATTTTGAGTGGTTGTGAGGTTAATTAGGCTGAAAATTCACAATCATAGCTTGTTAGTTACTTTAAAGCTCTACCGTTTATTACTGTGCCCTTTATTATTGGTTATGTTTAGTTGGATCTTCAATGGCTTCATTTTGGTAAACATGACTATGTAATCTAGTAAATCGGTTGACCAAATTCTACTCCATTGCCTCCATCATACAATTTTCAGTTTATCTGACTTTTTTATCATAATATTTTACTTTTAACTGTCATAAAAATTTAAAACTGTTTTTTTCCCAAAGTCATATAACGGTCTTCTCATTTATTCAAAGAGTAAGGTTCTACGGAGAACCATTTTAGATGGAGAGTAAGGTTCTACGAAGAACCATTTTAGATGGAGAACCGGAGAACACGATCCTATAATAGTTTGGACGAATATATTAGTAACAGATTTTGCAAAATGCAATAGAGAAAATGGAGTTGAACAAACTGGTTCTCTGTTATCCAGTTTTCATTTGAACTTCTGCATTCACAGATGACAAAAAGACACAAGTGGAATAGTGAGGTACACATACACACGTTGTGTTTGGTTTATGGTTGTCTTATGCTTGATTGTCAAGCATTGCACATTGTGCATCTGCATTCTACACCTTAAATCTCAGTCAAGCATGCATTTAACCACACTACAGTTGAATCAGCATAGAATTTAAAAGAAGATAAATATTCCAGCAGAGAAATCGATGATTAAACATTTAAACCCATGAGCGAATTCATAGGCTAGCAGCAACTATTAAGCTGGCTGCATCACCATAGTTTTGGAACAGTTGCTTTCACACAGAAGCAAAGCAAAATACAAATAGGTCATCAAGAAACAGACGAGGATTGAAATGTTTTGATACGAGGTTCACGCATTTCAAGTCTGCTTTCAAATGAATACCAGTGATTTAACAATGCAACGCAGAGCACCAACATTAGGATTATAGAAAGAAGATAATATCATCCTAAAACAGGATGCTTATATAGGAGATTTCAAGTCTTTTATTGATCAAGCGATACCCTGACCTTCTCTTGAATTCTTGAAACTTTTGCTGATTTGCATGAGTAATTCGCAGAAACAACCTAACTGAAGTATATAGAAACCTGAGGAATATCTATATCATTGTCTTCATCGTCCTCACAGGCAACTACAACATCAAAATGCCGCCGGTTTGAAGGTAGCTCTGCTTTTGCCACTTGTTTTGCCAGATCAACCATCTTCCGATCCATGCGATCTCTGTGCCTGGGAAACATGCTGTTATAAAGCAAGCAACTTCCATATGAAATACTGTATGCATTCAACCCTTTGTTTTTAAGCCACTGAAGCAATTCTCTTAACGATGGATTGTCTCTCAGTATCCATCTGTCCCACACCGTCCAGCTCATGTCATGGTGCTTTATAACCTTCGGAGGAACTGGTTCGGCCATGGAAAATAAAGGTAGTGCCAGGTTGGCGAAGGTGTTTCGGTAGTCCTCCACTTTGTGACCTCCGCTAAGGACCTTATAAAGCTCCAGGCAAACAAGACCAGTGGCCATGGCAGTGGAGGTTGCGATAGCAGGAATGATCCTTCCAGCAATAAATTTAGCCTTAAGCTTGTCAACCTCAGGGATGCTATAATTCCTAGCCCTCATGTTGGCAAGTCCAGCTATAAGCTCCATATGATAATTAGTGTCATCATCCTGCAAATTCAAAGAATTGCATAAGAGGTAGATAGTAATAATTAGTAACTGCATCCACCGAAACAACAATTGGAATCCAACCCTGTTATGCTAACATTAGTACAGTTATCACAAGAGGAAGAGTACTGGAGCTGTTTCTGTATTTGACACCTCACATCATGTATCCATGCTCAAATTACACCGATAAATTTACAACTTTGATTCAATGATGCACCTGTTAAATTAATTACCATTGTATACCAGAACATATGCCTAAAATTCTATGGAGAAAATGATAAACTGTACTAAACCAGACAAATATCTATGTACTGAATGCTCGATATCACTGGGGGAGGAGGGGAGAATAGAACCTTCTCAAACTGAATCGGATTCATTTTGAAACCCGGCGGCAGCTTCTTGTGACATGCCTCTAGCTTCATGACCAAGTCATTGATCACTGCAACATCATCAACAGATGCAGCAGAAAGAGTAGTGGCTTTCTCATCTGTGACAATCTTCACATCTTTCTTGGGCTGGAACTCAGGGACTACCACTTTGTTAATAGCATCTACCAACTTACTAGGAGATTTGACCCAGTCAGGAATTGGAATGCCGAATGTCTCTGCTCGTAAGATAGAACCCGCCATAACAAAATAAAGGTGACTTGGATCGTCGGAAGAAAATTTCAATGGGCGGGGGAAACGTTTTGGAGCAGACCAGAATGGTGTGCCATTGCTGGTAGCAGCATCCTCTGGGAAGGTGAAAGTCAACTGCTTGACGCGACTTGCAAAGTAGTCTTCAAACCTGATTCAAAGAAAGTGCAACAATAAGGCTGGTTAAAGAAGATAGGTTAAGAGGTTAAAGTTATATTCTAAGCAGCCATTACGTACTTCAAGCGGGCCCAGGATATGCAATCTAGCAACGTTTCACATCTCTCCTTGTCAAGGCATTCAAGAACACGTTCCACATTGTCTCGGGCTTGTGCATCACCAGCATTCCTAATAGCATTTGTATACTCACTAGGATTGGTTAAGTAGGCATTTACTTCAGCTGGTGTCTTTTCAAGGAGACCATCAAACTCAGAACGAGCCCAGGTCAAGCAGTGATCAATGTTGTGTGGGAATGAGTGCACAGTGCACATTGGTGCTTGCTTCTCAGGTGGGTCCCTTGAGGCCCCATAGTTTTCCGTCAAGTGAGGGATGACCATCTGTGTGTTGCACTTGGCACCAAGGGTTCCCGACTCCAGTAGTGGTTTTTGGAAATACAAGCATCTTTGATCAATGTAGAGCCTCGCATTTACATTATCTAGTGCATTGATCACAACACTCAGATTCTCCCAAAATGTATCATCGAAAACATTCTCACTCTCAGGGCTTGCACGGTTTTGAAGTGCCTCGATGTGAAGACTTGGGTTTATTACAGAAGCTGCTGTAGCAGCAACTGTTGATTTGGCCTGACCAATATTCCAATCGCGGAAAAGGAACTGCCGACTAAGATTACTCTTTTCAATGACATCATCATCTGTAATTGTTAGCTTCGCATCATTACCACATGAGACCCCCATTAGAGCTACGTTTTTCAAAAACTCACATCCTAGAGCACCAGATCCTACCATGAAAACTTTGGCATTCTCTAACTTTTTCTGTAGCTTAGATCCAAAAACCGAGATTTGGGCATCGTAACGACTATTCAATGGCTTTAGGTCATCAGCTTCCACATGTTCAACCGGAAGAGATTCAATAGAATCAAAGTAAAAGAACTGTCCACATAAACAATAACCAATGCAAGTTAATAAAGAAGACCTTTCTCCCCAAATGATTCATAACAATTAAATAACTGTAATATAAAACTCATCTATAAGCCACACTTGAAATTGGTGCCAACAAAAATGTAACTAACCTGAAAAAGTGGTTGGAACTTCCCTGAACAAGCCTTCACGACTTCCTGTCCAACAATGCCACCAAACATAGCAGCCATTGGGTTTAGCACTGCCTTAGCACCAAAAGCAAAGTTACGAAGAAGTTTCTTGTCTATATCTTCAATTTTTCCATCGGTCAAGCTATCATTGATGTCAGTGGCCAAAGATATCAACTTCTGAGCATCCTCATCTGATCCAGCAACAGGGAAGCGTCCCACTTCCGATAAAAACTTATCCAGTGACTGAAAGGCTAAATGTAGAAGAGGTGGCCGGTCGAACTTGGAGAAATCACTTAAAAGAAATTCACCAGGATCCATCAGTGCTTCTCGTAGTGTCTTAAATTTGAAAACTTTTGGTTGCTTAACTTGGGTGACCATACCACCTTTCACATATGGAGCATAGTTTGTGGTGTCCTCTTCAATAGAAAATGAATATGGCCTCACATTTTTTACCTTTCTTGGCTTGCCATCACTCAGTTCTGCCATTCCATGAACTTCTGAGAATATGACCAGATCTCCATCTTGAAACTCAAGTCTTTCATCATCAACACATGAAACTAGCGCAGGGTTGTCATTGCTAATGGATGCAATAATGCCCGTATGTGGATCCTCACCATCAACATCAAGCACAGTAAACTCCGGTCCAAAGTCACAAAATACACTACCAAAAAGACCTCGTACCTCAGATTTGATGAAAGCAATTGGAGGTTGATGATTATGGCAGAAGTCATCAAATTCAATTGCCTTTTCTAGGCTGATATCAGTGACTACTACAACCTGCATCAATAATCATTGTCAAAGTCTAGAGTAATAGATACAGCAAGCACAAAGGTAAAGATATAGAGCAATTACATCGATTGCTCAAAATACCTAAGCCTTAAAGTTGTATGCAGAGAATTAAACTACTTACTACTTATTGCTATACAAGAAGAGGCTTTTGGAAAACTAATATACTGGATGCAGATAAAGGAAGACTAATAATTTCAGAGTAGCATCTTATCTCATAATAACATATGTCAAGCATATCCAAATGCATTTTACCAATCCTTCAGGAAGCACGCCCGACCAGTAAGAAGTAAATAAAAACTAGCACTTTAAATTTCAATATATCAAAAAGTAGGTCACTACATCAAGAAACAAAAGTGTTTTATTTGTTAAAAATGAAAAAAAAAAAAAAAAAACTAAAGTTCGATCAGAAGCCAGTAACATAGCACTATAGAAGTCATGCAAAAGGACAATCACCAGAGTTACTATACAATCTAATTGACAAAAGAGTCACTAGATACTCTTATTGACAGACTAAACTGAATTTTGTTTCTTGCAACAACTCAAAATTCACAGCTGTACTATTTTACTCTTTTTTTCCCACTCCAATTGCATAGCTACTACTAGTACTATAAATTTCTAATGTAGTAATAAATGCTTCGATATAAAACTAAATCAATTGAACAGTCAATATGTTAATATTACTATGATCTTATATACAACTAATCTCTATTTATTTCATGGTATTGGTCTTAGGCATCCAAGAAATTGGACCCAGAGCAAAGAACTCAGTCTATTAAACTAAAACATGCAAGTTATAGTTAAACCGATAGGAATATAAAATGGATTGAGAACGACAGACAAGTCTTGCAGACAATTACTTATACTACAGAATACCATTCAATAACAATCTTAGTTACTGAGATTGGGTTCCTAATATTGATCCTACGGTTTAAAGTCTCCAATAAACTGGCAATAGGTCATTCATAGTCCTCCTAACAAACAATAAAATCAAGAACATGTCAAATTTTAAAGATCCTATCAATTACAGATAACCGTGTATATTGAGTTATAAGCAAATGCCAACCAGTTTGAAATTACTTGAGGAAATTTTTGTTTAATGAGACCTTTATAAGACACTCCAGGTTTAAATGTCCTGCTGTGTTGACGATGTAACCCAGAATTATAACCTATCGCTGCAAATTGTCACCATAAGTGAATTCTCTAGAGATATAAGTCATGGCGCTAAAGCATAAAAAATACTAAGCATCACAAAGTTATAAAGCGTACAATTGAATACTAAGAAAAGATAAAGCAGAGAATTCAAAAGCTATGAAGTGTAAACTTGAACAATCTCATACCAGATGAATTACAGCAGAGACCTGTAGTGAGAGTAAATAATTCTATAAAATAATGAATCGGGTACTTGCCTGAAAACCAGCAAGTTGTTCCTTGGTTAATTCAGTAGTCAAAGCTGAAACAACAACAGAATTGTTTAACTCTTGAAGTTTCGGCACTGAAGCAAGTGCACGATTCTTGCCCACATCATCCTCCGAGAAAACAAAACTACTTGATAAATCCCACAATTCCACGTTCCCATCATCATGCAAAGTCACAGACTTGACTCCAGCAAGAACAAGGTTTTTCACTGTAAACACATACGTACCATTTTATAAAAAAGATCCATTCCAATTTCAAAGCAGATAGCATCACAAAAATGTCATGTTATCCCAAAACAGAAAACTTTCAATTCACAGAAATGACAAATTACAACACTGTGTGTCATTCATCATTATAAATCTCTTAATAAGAACCTCAAAACCTCATAAAAGAACGAGAATTCAAAACTTTCAAAAAACCCTAACTGCATATTCAAATTACAACATGTCAAGTGTCAGCCAACATTATAAATCTCTTGAATTAAGAAGCTTAAATCCTCATAAAAGACAGAGAAGTCAAAACATTTAATAAACCCTAACTGCATATTTCTACTAAACAACACCCAAGTAACAAAAATTATCAAATCCACCTCACCTAAAAAACCCGAAACAAGACAACAATCAAAACATAAATATAAATATACCAATCTCAGCACCAAGTCCTTGCATCCCGGAAACAAGAATATTGGAGGCGAAAAGACGCCTCATAGTCTCGCGGCCATAAACAGCAAGCTGTCTACTATGCAAATCCTCATCAATATCCGGTGAGTTCCTATCAATCAAATCTTTACCACTACCATTCTCAACATTCTTTCTTCCCATTGTCGAAAAACCGCAATCGATCTTTTGCTTTTTAATCAAAGAAGAAGATTCCTCAAGTACAACCTCTCCCTCGGAAACCCTCTTTCCGGTACGCATAAAGTCCGATGAACTGTTGGTTAAAACCATTTTTACCCAATTAAATTACAATAAAAATCCAAACTTTACTCCCAAGAACCACCCAATTAATTCACAATAAAAATCCAAACTTTACTCCAAGAAAACCCAATTATATTGCAATAAAAATCAAAACTTTAAACCAAGAATCAGATATATATGTGCTTGTGTGTATGCAAAGCTTGTGTGTGAATATATAT
>PHNY01264347.1:16276-28040 GCA_003724115.2 Anethum foeniculum
ATTATATAGTATTGGAATCTCCTAATAGTATATACAATAGTATATACAGAATGTGTATATAAAATCCTAACTAACTATTCTAACTAACCTGCTGATCTGGACTAGTACTATTGCATACAACAGTAACAATTTTGAAATAAAGCGTGGAGCTACAATAACACATAGAAATGTCAAATGGTGTATAACATAGCGTTCTTGCCGATGCCGACCTAAAAAAATCAAGAAAACGATCCCAATCTATATACTTATATGTTCTCTATACAAATTAAAATATATATCAACTATATGTTTTAAGAACCTCTCAAGATATGTCGAGTTTTTTCCCATGACTGAGGACGACTCTGCTTTCTTAACCAGGTCTGAGTTTTTCTTATGCTTTGCCTCCTATTTTCTAATATTGTGTGTGTATGTTACAGCATTCCTAATACATATTTACACACATACATGGATAAAGAAAATTGACGGGGTGATGCAAATTTGAATATTTCAATCATGACCTGTTCTACAGCCACATTTTTCTCAATCATATACCAGCAATATCCAACCTACTGTCTGCTTTTTCTTGATTCCTTTTTTGACCCTTTGATTTTTCATGGAGACTTCAAGATCAAATTCACAGGTTCAATCCCCCTCTATTTCTTATCTCTTACAGTAAATTTTCTGCTATGCATGTTAGTAGTCACTAGATATTCCGATTGAGTTTAACTAATAATTTTTAAAGGTATTTTATATTGGTCGACATAATAACAGGACATAGCTGTAAAGGCACCTAAGAAATCTCCAGTGCTATTGAGATCGACGGTCGTACTTTTTATTGTGTTTTGTGGATTATATATGTTCTCGATTTGCATCAAGCAAACACGATTTTCCGCAGCATCGAAACTATTAAACATTCGAGTGATTTATGATCAGCCTTGTAACACATCTGTATACGAAGAGAAGGAACTTCCTTATTTGCATTTCCCAAAACCCAAAAGTTTTAGAAGGTAACAAATGTGACTCTTTCATCGAACAGGATACTTATTTGGGTTTTTTTTTGAAAGGATTGTTTTGATGCATTATTTAGGAAGCAATGTGCCTGCAATCCTGTACGGTTCTTTGTTATCTTATCGATGCAGAGATCAGGGAGCGGATGGTTTGAGACTTTGCTAAACAGTCATATTAATATAAGCTCCAATGGAGAAATTTTCGGTTCCAAAGATCGGAGGAGTAATGCTTCTACAGTTGTAAAGGTTTTGGATCAAGTTTATAATCTTGATTGGTTTTCTAGTGCATCCAAGAACGAATGCTCTGCGGCAGTTGGCTTGAAATGGATGCTTAATCAAGTGAGTATATATTCATGCTTGCTTGCCTGTATAATTTGATTCATGTCACTATAATATTATTGGTACTCATTTATCTCAACAGTGCTTCAGTGACTGAGGAAAAGACTTTTTATATTAGTTTCCGCTTAGCTAAAAAAGATTCAACATATTACTAATAACAGAGGAGCTTCTGGGAGGCCTGTTAAAGTATCAAGTGGTACCTTGTCACTGCATTACTCGTAAAACTAGGAGAAAACTAACATTGGAAACCAAATCTGATCTACAAACAAAGCAATCAAACCATTGAATATATTTCCAACTTTTGAGTTATAAGAGGAATCCTTGCAGGTGATGGCCGAAAAACTGAAGTACATCTAGATAATATAAGCTTGATCAGCACGACGATTAAAATACTAATAGATAAGCCAGTGAATTGTGCAGATGGCGAGGCAACATTTTAGCTTTTGGTTTTTTTCCTTTTTAGTATTTGAAATTCTTAAACAATCTACAGGGAGCAATGGCAAACCATAAAGTGGTTGTAGAGTACTTCAACAGAAGAGGGGTCTCTGTAATATTTCTCTTTCGGAGGAATCTACTTCGCAGAATGATCTCAATGCATGCAAATGCATATGACAAAAATGTCAAATTATTAAACGGAACTCACAAGTCTCACGTACATTCACCAAAAGAGGTTGTCACTCAAATCTAATCTCAGTACTCTTGTACACAACTCAGCTTCTCATTGTAAGTGAAGGCTCAATGTTTTGGTCACTTGCAGGCTCAGGTACTAGCACAATACAAGCCTAATATGAACACAACAGATCTTGTGACCAATCTAGTGGAGGCACAAGGAACAGCTAGACGTGGTTTAGAATTGTTCAAGAGTACCAGACATATTGTTCTATATTATGAAGATATTGTTAGCAACCGCACTGTAAGTAGTCAAACACTAAACACGGATTCTTTCATTTCAACAACTTAATTCTCACCACCGTGAAAATGGCTTGTCTGTGCAGAAACTTGTAGATGTTCTAGAGTTCCTAAAAGTACCATATAGAGACCTCACGAGCCGTCAGGTTAAGATACATAGTGGCCCTTTATCTCAGCATATTTCAAACTGGGAAGATGTCAAGAAAGCACTCAACGGGACATCTTTTGAGAGCTATCTTAAAGAAGACTATAGACTGTAGTCTCGGCATGTACATAGCTAATTAGCTCATACTACAACGTTTTGGCTTTAAAGAACATCACTGACGAAGTGACGCAGAACAGTAAATTACAGGGCATGGACGCTGGAACTGCAACATTGGAGTACATCTGAATTATCAAGTAGTTATCTCATATCTGTACTGATATCTCGTGATGAAATTGAAAGCATAACACTGGATTCGGTTACATTCATTAGGAAATATATGAGGAGTGGGACTGTGGGAGGAAATATCCCTGCTGGCTTAGATTGTAGAGTGACATCATTTTGTTATAAATTTTTGTAGTTCATCACTTGTATCTGCATTAAATTCTTTACTTAAAAAATAAAAGAGAAGAATTGAAGTTGGTCGTAAAAAAAGAAACAAATTTAATTCTATTTTTACGTAGTTTCTTATAAAAGTGAAGAAAAGAGCGGAAATATGGAAAAATGAGTAAAAAAAATTTTCCTTTTAATCTTTCAACTTCGAAGGAACATTTTGAAGATAAATTTATCACTTCAAAACAAATTTGCAGGAATCGAACCAAAAAAGAGTTTGTTTGTCATTCAAGTGGTACTTTGTTTAGCCATAAATAGGCTGCAGCATTCATGTACGCTAAAATCTTGATTGTGTTTACTTGAAGTAGTTACTACTACTACTGCAATCCCATAAAAATTAACCTTTCTTTGCAATACAATCTGTGGTAACTTCCACAAGTATCACCATCTCCTTTAATGTCAGAAAATAGTACCAGGTACAAACGTTAATCAATCTTGTCTAAATGTCTATATACCATATCTAAATACACATAGGAGGTACTATATATGTATACACACCCCCACACCAAACCTAAAATCTATGCCAAAAATAATTAGACACAACAGCTCAATTGATTCGATTTTCTTCAAGACAAAAAAGAATAAAAAAGAATAAAAAAGAATAAAAAAGAATAAAATAATACATCCAATCCAACGGCTAATATTAGCTTATATAAAAGGAAACACAAAGATCTAACGGCTGAGAATTCATACCTGAAATCAAGACCCCAAGGGCTTTCTATGAAAGCTGTCATATATCCTTTCACATAAATCTTTCGCCCCCACAGCCCTACCCTCTATTTCTCTCATAACCCTGGTTCATCCTTCACACATATACTATACACACACAAAACTCTATATCTATCAAGATAGTGAATTTGTAGACAGAAGAAGAGTGATATTTATTTATTACCTATATATACACATATATTTTATTAGGTGAGGAGTGAAGAAGATGCAGGCCAATAGCAGTAACGTGAGTTCTGATCCACCCACTCAACAACAGCCGGTTGCTGCGGCGGCAGCAACGGTTGCGCCGCCACCACCACAATGGGTGGCGATGCAATATCCGGCGGCGGCAATGGTAATGCAGCATCACATGATTCCGCCGCCACATTACCCAGCTCACTATTTGCCCTACCATCCTCATATCCAGCAACAACAACAACATCACCCGTCTGCCACTCAACAACAAGGATCTGCTGGTGAAAATCGAACGATCTGGGTCGGTGACCTTCATAATTGGATGGATGAGGATTATCTCCGTAACTGCTTTGCCTCCACCGGAGAGGTAACCCACCCTTTTTGTGTTTATATATTTTTATTTCGTTCACTTTTGTATGGGTGTTGTAGACTTTGGTGTGTTTTCGAATTCGAAGTGCTTGTATGTTGAATGTTTACTGTTTATTGTATATACTAGTAATATTTTTTTAATGCATCAACACATGTAAGAATTGGTTTGAATACAGTATTAATTAATTTAGCCTCAAAACTCTAACTAGTGATTCATATTGTAAATTGTGATTTGTACTACTTGTGATGTTTAGCCGGTCCCAGGGTTTGGAGGTTAAAATAGTTCGTAGTGGAGCGAAAACCCAGACCCATGTTAAATAGGTGTCTAAATGTGCTTATATAGATCTCAAAATAAGCTGTATATACCGGAATATAAAATTTGTTTCGGTCGTCAAATTTAATATTTACTTTAGTACATTATGATAAACTATTTGCATCTTTCAAAGATGAATTAAGTCAATATCAAATTTCATGAAGTACTTCACCAATGGCAAGTATATAGGAATTCGTATGAAAAAGACCGGTTACTTTATATGGCGGTAAAGGAAAGCATATGTTAGATGCACATGAGGCTTTTTGGGGTATGGCGGTAAAGGAAAGCATATGTTAGATGCACATGAGGCTTTTTGGGGTATGTTTAATTTACCCTAATCGGCTTTAAGTTGACATGTGACATGTTTGTGTACACTTAAATTTTTTTTATCTTGAAGTTAGTTTTAGTTCAAACTATTAATGTACTTTCGAGATATTGTTTTTTAACTTTTTTTTTTCTCACATCAAACTCTATATATTTGAGTTACCATTTAACTCATGTTTTATATGTTATATGTTTTGCGTTTTATACTTTTATTTTGTCTTCAAAAAATTTAAATTTTATTTTTCAGTTAAAATTTATTAAAAACATTCATTTTAAATAAAATTAGCCAAACAGATTTATCCAACTTAAATTTGAAAATATCACTTTTAACTTAAAGCGAATTAGTTTTACTTTAAGTGATAAGTAATTGTTTTTAATTTAACCCAAAAGGGCTTTACATTGATTGAATTTCTATTTGTTTTTTTTTTTTGATAATTTTTTAAATTTATAATTAATGATTGCCAATAAAACTTAGAGTTAAGATCTACGGTTCAGGGTTAATACAGTCCATTCGCTACTTCTCGTACATATTTGCACAATAACATCGTAGGAGCAATATGCTCAATCCCTAAATTGACTTTACTTGAAATATAATCATACTTTATTTTGTTAGTAATATAATCATCAAATTGATGGTATTTTATAATTTGATAAGCTAAAACATTTTTGAGCTATACATCAACTGCAAAATTATTAGTAAGCCAAGAATGTTATAATGTGGAATACTTGCAAATGTCTCTAGGACGTCAACATTGTTTAACTTTTCTTTGGAGGTGACATGCTGATCTATGTTACTCAGACTTGGATACTCGGATATTGAGTGTCGGACGCTACATATATCCGAGTGTCGGACAAGAAAAATCTGAAAATTCGGGACGGGGACACTGTCCTAGTTTTTGACATGAGTACGGCGACACATTGATAAAAGATTATCATAAGTAAGATATATTAACAAAAATTACAATAGAACTTAGATTAAACATGATTTTGTAAAGGACTTCGAAAATTAGATGTCTTCCCTACTTTAATCTCATTCTTGCTTCTCTCTTTATTCTCACATTTATTATGAATCTTAAGTTCGACTCTTATTTGATATTTGAATTAGTCAAAGTGTCCACATTTTAGTCAAAGGATCCGACACAAAATAAGTGTCGTGTCTGAGTATCCAAGTGTCTGACACGGGTACAACGATCGAAATAGAAGAGTCATAGTAACATAGATGTTGATATGTCGTCACCCTGAGGTATAAAAGCCTATTAGACTAGTCCAACTCATTTCATCTAATAATATATGGAACTGATACTTCATTTTTTGCTATAAAGCATTAATAAAACCTAAAATAAAAATTTAATAATGTGGGAGAATGTTACTGACGCTTCTTGCATCATCTTTCTTCTTGATTAATGCGCTCCCACAAGGGTTAAAGTTGATGGCATATAATAAAAATGAAACTTTGTAATGGTTTAGGAATATTGATTTAGCAAGTATAAATTAGTTTGTTGATGGGAACTTGAAGCAATTTCTATTATTGGCCCATTACATGTTATGCATCCAATATTTCGTATTCCCCTTGCTGTACATAAAATTTTATTTGCTGAAAAGTTATAACAAAATCAAGCCCTATTTTGTATTTAATTAAATTATTGAATCCATAAGCAGGTTGAAACTTGGGAGCTTCTACTTTGACCCTACTTCTAATGCATGTGGTCTTATATAATACAAAGTTTTCTCTTAATTGACTTTGCAATCTTATAGTCCAATTCAATGCCTTAAAGTACATTATTATAGATAAAAACAATTTCTTCCTTTGTCTCTTAAAATTCAAAATGGCTCATTTTTAAATTAAAGAAAGATACATGATTATCTAATTTAAGCTAGAAAAATAATTTTTGGTTGTAAATTTATCAATTTCTGTTTTGTTCAATTATATATATCGCATCAAATTGATGTTGACATAAATGGAGTGCTTTTGCATCTAAATACGAGGAGGAAGAGGGGGGGGGGGGTCATAGTTTTATCATCTGTTTGATGTTGTTTTGACATTTTCAAATTTATATTTGGTTTAAGAGAATGTGAACCAAATATCTGAGCAATGCTGTGGTTGTGGGTTTATTGTACTCAAAGAATGGATTTTAATATTATATTTTCCTTGACATTTGTTTTTGTTTCATCTTATGCAGGTTGCCTCCATCAAGGTTATTCGTAATAAGCAAAATGGCTTCTCAGAGGGTTATGGATTTGTAGAGTTCTTTACTCATGCTGCTGCCGAAAAGGTTTTGCAAACTTATGCTTGCATTCCTATGCCCAACGCCAATCAACCTTTCCGTCTGAACTGGGCTACATTTAGCATGGGTGACAAGCGCTCAAATAATGGTTCTGATCTTTCTATATTTGTAGGAGATTTAGCTTCGGATGTTACTGATACATTGTTGCACGAAACATTTGCTAGCAAATACCCATCTGTTAAAGCTGCAAAAGTTGTCATTGATGCCAACACTGGCCGTTCAAAAGGATATGGTTTTGTAAGATTTGGAGATGATAGTGAGAGATCACAAGCCATGACTGAAATGAATGGTACATACTGTTCTACTAGGGCTATGCGGATTGGTGCTGCAACTCCCAGAAAATCTTCTGGTTACCAACAACAATATTCTTCGGAAGGTAAAATTCTCTGACTATAAGTAGCTCAGTCTCTGTCTTGAAAGTTTATATATTCAGCCTCACTTGCAAAGTGTATATATATGCTGTTAGGCTGTCAGTAATTCATGTTCTTTGGAAGGGAGGGAAATGTAAGTTTTCTGAGGCATCCCTAAATAAGAGGGAAATAAAGAATTGTCTTTATTTGTAATTATAGGCTTAAAAGTAACTAATTTTAGGGGATATAATTATCATGTCAGTAAATGTAACGCTTGTGTTCTTTTTCATTCTCTGGTTCCTTGTAGACCACATTATTTAGGAAAGCCCTGAGTAATTAATTTCTGCCTCAGTAGTCAGTTGATATGCAGAAAAAGATAATTTGGGTCAATTTATTCATTCTTTCTAGTTCATACTTGTGTTGATTAGACAATCACCAATGTGGCACCAGAAGAACTTTTGGTTTAGCTTTCCAGATTGAAACTAAATCGATCATCGAAGAACCAAGGTTTAGATTTAGCGGTCACTGTCGGCAAACGATCGAGTTTATAGAAAATAAGCAAATGACATGTTTGTTTATTAGGCTCTATGAGCTGTATGTGTTACATACATTGAATAATCAGTGATGTGCCCCAGGAATTGTCAATTCTGCTTATTGTTGCTTTCTTTTTAGTAGTTTATTTTTCTATTTTTATAAATTTAAATATAAGTAACTGTATTACCTAGAATTGTTCATAAATTTACTTAAAATTGTATAATTATGTAAATAGGATCATCTTGTATTTTTGACTAGAGAATTGATGTTATTTAATTCTTTGACACATCGCATTGCCTGTATTTGTATACTTATTATATACTCTACAATTTTATGCTTACGGCAGTGACGTTCATGTGCAAAATCAGCTCTACTTGACGTTTTCACTTAGTACTTCTTTACTTGACTTAATGCTAAAGTACTGCACATATTCATATCACAAGATGCTCCTCTCAGTGACACCTTTCTCATATCTATTAGATGCCTAAATATACTGCTTTGTTTTACAACCTGCTGATTGAATATATTGTAAAGGTTCATGCGCTCCTAGATGTAAGCGTTAACGTTATTCTATATCTAATTGTAGTTAGAAAAATATTATCTGAAGGGAATATTCTACCACTATAACCCCGTTGCAAAATGTGTTGAATGCATAATATATTAGAATTTTCAGTTTCTTTCTTTCTGTATGTACTTGGAAGATAAACTTTCTGCTCTTAAGCATAAATCAACTACAACCTTGATAAATTTTAGACATCGATTAAATAATATTTTTTACTGGTACCAAATATAATAAGACGAATCATCATTAATATTGATTAAATTAATAAAGTTTTTGGTCCTGATAAGTAGTTATGGAGGTTTTACTCTTGGGATACAAGAATAATATATGCACAGTTTCTATCAAGTAAATTTAAGTGTACCTCGACTCTTCATGTGAAAAGGTAGCATGGGTAGTTAATTTTATATTAGGTGCAGATAATCTCTGAATAATGTATCAATCCGGACGCCCTGAAATTATATCAACCTTTGTATATAGCACTCGAATTGTTCAGACTTGGTACGGTGAAGAGTTGTTTGTTATGGTCGCAAAAGTCTATTCTACAACCTTTACATGGAAGATAAGATATGTTATTATGCTTGTGATCTTATATTCTATTCGTTTGAATTAAATTTTACTTTTTGTCCTGTCGCCCTGAAGAGCTGGTTGTGTACTACTTCTCTTAATCCTTTTGAATTTACTAATGAGTTTCTATCTGGTTTGAAATAAGTGAAGCTTCTTTTTTGTTTTTCCTTTTTGGTGATAATAGAGCATGTTACACACACTCCCTGATTGTACTATTCCAGCTTTTCCTTTTGGGTACGAAGAAGTTAATTTATTAATGGTTAGGAGTATTGCGTGTATAGTTCCAGATTTTCATCTGATAGCAATAGCGTTTCTAATGCAAACTTTTCTAGAATGCTTGAATACTGTTTTTCCTAATTTTTAATAATCTAAGTATGGCTCTTCTAGGCGGATATGTTTCCAATGGAGAAGGTGATGGAGATTCTACCAATACAACAGTTAGTTTTCTGGCTTTTCAGAGAAAACATATAAATAATTAAACCCAGCACCTTTATTTCTCTTTTCTAATAAGCAAGTATATGTAGATATTTGTTGGAGGGCTTGATGCAAATGTCAGTGATGAAGACCTCAGGCAACCTTTCTCCCAGTACGGAGAGATTGTCTCGGTAAAAATACCAGTTGGAAAAGGATGTGGCTTTGTTCAATTTGCTAACAGGTGCTGCTGGATAGCTTATTAAATTGTTCTATATCATAGCCATTTGATACATTCAATGATAAATATTTGATAAACATTTACTTTTATATGACTTTTAAACAATATTATGGTTTAACAAACCTATATTGGCAGAAATAACGCTGCGGAGGCATTGCAAAATTTAAATGGCACCGCAATTGGGAAGCAGACTGTTCGTCTTTCTTGGGGTCGCAACCCAGCAAATAAGCAGGTCCCTTTAAGTAGAATACTGCAATATGTGGTCGGGTGTTTAGCTGTCATCCATGTTCCTACAATACAACTATGTGTCTTTTAATGCTGCTCTTCTCCCTTTACATATTTTAAATGTATAGGGTGTTAATCTTTTACCGACAATACAACTATGTGTCTTATAATGCTGCTGCCCTTTCTCCCTTTACATACTTTTAACGTTCTTACTTGTCACGTCCTTGCAGTCCTTTCGTAACTATAAGCTAAGACGTCTATTGTTATATGTGCTGTCCTTTTTTTTTTTTTGTTAAATTTATATGTGCTGTCCTAAATCCAGCTTATTGGTCTTACTTGGTAAATTTGGGTGTTGTAGTTTCGAGCCGAGTATGGCAACCAGTGGACAGGTGCATACTATGGGGGGCAACTTTATGATGGATATGGATATGCAATGCCAGCTCATGATCCAAGAATGTATGCTGCTGCTGCATATGGTGCATCGTATCCTGTATACGGCACTCACCAACAAGTAAGCTGAATATTGGGCCAAAGAAAACCCAGTTAGATGAGTATCACACGTTGAAATGGGCACAATTGATCCAATTTCTGTAGTTTCGTTGTGTGTAGAACTTATATAATTCCCTCCAAATGTGGAGCGGAACTGAATTTTGACTGCTTCAGCTAGTTGTAGGAATTTAATGACACACATTTGCTAGAAGTGTGGGGATTTAGCATGAAACTTCCTGATTGGAATAAATTTTCTTGGTACTATGCTGAATGATCACGATAACTGTGGTTTTAGAGAAAGTGTGTTGCTTTTTGCTTGCTGCTTGGCTGGAAGTTATTGATCATCGACACAGGTACAAGATTCTGGAGGTCCCAAATTGGTACCCAAAGTGAATCCCAAATGCCACGTGTCGTGGTCTGATTGACTACAACTCAATTAATAATAATGGATCCCCCTGCATACACATAAATTCCTCTAATAAAAATATTCCAAATTGCCAACTCACCAATGCCACATCATTTGTGACCAAATTTTGGTACCCAATTTGGTACCTCTAACTCACAAGCGTTATGAGAATTTTAGTTTGGAAAGAACTTTCATAAATGTGGTCGGATGGATATGGATGTCAATTAATAATTATAAGTTAGTTAGGTGTCTAGATTTTATTTATAAGTTGATAATATATTTGCTATTTATAATATAAAAGAGCTTCTTTAGAAAAAAAATTAATTTTTTAATATAAGAATTTTAAATTAAAAGACAAAATTGTAGGTACAATTATTGAGAACGAGGAGCAGGGGAAAGAAGGGTAGCGAATTAAGCTGGTATGAAAAACTAGGTGAAATTAGTGCCGTTTTAGAAAATTTTAAAATAAGTAACTTACGATTTAAAATGAATAAATGATTTATCGGTAATAAGTAAATAAATACTTAAAAAATTTATAAGTATTTAATTGCATAATTTTTTCTTCTGGCCGCCTGATATCTGTTTTCTCTTTTCTCTCTAATGAGAGTCAGCCGCCTGATCTCCCTTTAACCCTAGCCGTCCCATCTTCTTCTTCAGCTCTTCTACTCATATTCATTTCCATCTCCATCTCCATCCCCTTTCTTCATCCATTCTCTTGTGTTTCTTTAAGTTGTTTTATCTTTTTTTTCAATAAAATCGAGTTTAGATCCATAAACTCTGAAAAACTCAGATATAAATCAACGAAACTTTTGGGTTTTCTTCTTCTTCTTCGGATTCAAGCGGGGCTTTTTGGATTCGAGGGTGGACGGGTTATCTCTTATTGTGGTTACGTTGTGCAGATCTAAAGTTTTACTTTGTATTTCAATTTGCATTTTTGAGATTGTAATTTTAGTTTGATT
>PHNY01264374.1:1348-14054 GCA_003724115.2 Anethum foeniculum
TTATACAACCGATGTGAAAGACTATTATACACAATGGTGAGTAACTGATGTAAAAGATGTACATTTTTTTTTGTTGCATATAGACATCGGTTATTAGCCGTTGTTTTTGACCTTTAACATCACTTTGAGCAATTACTTTTCAATGTTGTTGTGGGTTTTTTTACAAATACAAAGAAAATAACTGATGTTTATGCTTATTATAGACATCTGTTTTAGTTTTTTGTCTGATGTGTTATGTTGGTACATTTAACTTGCCAAAAAAAAATAAATCCAGTAAATCCCAAATCAACAAGCACAAAATATCAAAAATAGAGCATAAAATGGTCGCAACTATATAACAACTTCAACATATCTATGCCATGCTACATTCGATCATAATTAAGCTAGAATCGGAAACATGTACAATCCACGCAACTACCTAGCTACTCTTTACTAATTATCCCCCATCTTCAAACTAGTCCAGATCATCAAACCAACAATTATAAGTACCAACATTACAACTACTCAAAAGTAAAGTTCAGATTTTATAGAAAATAAAGCATTGAAATAAAGGTAGAGAATAGTCGGTGATCATGGTCGATCATCATCTACACGAATTCTTGGAAATACTGAAGTCTTGAAACGCACTTCATCGAGCTCCTCTTTTATGTATGACTTCTGACTCTTAACTCCCCACTGTGAAAATTACACAAAGTCATAAAACAAAGCAAAAATTAGCATAAATAGAGATTCTGAACTGTTACATTCATTTGAAACCATCAACTAAAGCATACATTCGATAAGAATTAAAGCATACCTTCAATAAGAATGTTCAGTATACATACAAAAAAATAGGCCTCTGTTTATAAAAAAAAAATCATAAATTTATCCAATCCAACCCTAATGTCCAAAATCCAAGTTGCAAATTTTACTTTAACAGTATACGAAACATAATAAATGGACTATAAACATTCCTAGTTCCATTACATTACTAAACACCGGACATTTACACACAAAATCAGGGCTAATATCACTATCAAAAATTTAATTTACACAATAAATTTACATTCATTTTCAATAAAAAAAATCATAACCAACCCACCAGCTAGCTCTATTACATTACTAAACATCCGACATATACCCACAAAAGAGAAAAGTCATTTATAACTATCAAAACAAACCAATCTGTTTATAATGTTTCCTTAACAGAAACATAATCGCATGACTGAAAAGGTTCTCAGTATATATCAACTTCATCCCATATAAATCAGGTCTTGCAATCAATCAAATATAATGCCTTCCTGTTATTGTACTGAGTCTGACAGACGAAAGTTCGAAAGAACTCCATAAAATATCTAAATTTGCTTACACCATGGGGGTAGTGGCCTGAACATAAAACCTATAACTAGTTCAAACATGTACATTTATATGGGAAAGTCAGCAAAGATAGATCATTTAATAAACTGAGTGTACAAATTGCGAAAGTCAGCGACTTACCCATGCCACATTCCATTTGTTGATCATGTTATCAGCCACATAAATAAAGTGACAAACATGATGATGGGAACTTGTAATTTTTAACATTTTTTTAATAGAATATTCAATAATTCCAAACATCTAATATTAACATGAAGCAAGCAAAACATTAGAATTTCTCAGTTTTTATTTTTGGCAAAATGACCTAATTTAATGATATTAAAAGTTGTACCTAGTCCAGTTAACATTCTTCGGAATAGTGAGGAATTCAAATCGAAGTGCCCATTGAACCGATATGTGGCGAGTAGAAAAGGACATTGGCCCATCCATTGGAATGGAGAAGAGAAAGCTCGTTTGCAACAAATCTGCGACAACCTCATAGTGATCACTCTGGACCTGGAAGAATATGGATAAACCGGTAAAAAGAGTAAAAAAAATGTTTCTACCAAGTAGACATTAAAAGTGGGACGACCATAATTTTCATAAAAACCGCAGTGTAGAGATTTATAATTGCTTTTTCTTTAAATAATCATAAAACAGGAAGATTTCAAAAAAAAAACACCAAATGCACTTCCTAGTTCACAAACAAACTCACGAATGATGAAATTGACTATCAGACATATATCAAGCATTTGATAAGTAGCAAACCTTTGTGATTGTTGGAGAATGTCTACGAGGTTGATGAACAGAACGATGATTTATTGTCTCTGACAACTCAAGTGTTACTGAAAGCTAAAAGAAGATTGGGAGGTCAGTAGATCTTAAAAGAGTTACCGACCCAAAACAACTTTACCAATAGTACTGAATTTATTACTTTGCATGAAAAATTACCTCAAGACATCTCCGAGATCCTTCTTCTTGGAAGAAATTAAGGGTTCCGCCTATCTGTAGCAAAAAAAATATCACTAGGTTAATTACTTTGGAAATTTAAGTGCGAGTTAGTTATAGTACATTAAGCGCAACTACCATATTGCTGAAGTAATAGGTTGATTCCGAATTCTTAGGGGAAAATCTCAATAAAACCTGGTCATCTAATCTAATGTTGTATGACCTTCCACGAACAAAGCCTTTTGTTACAGAGAATGTTTGTAGATACTTAGTTTTGCTTGTGGATTTGTAAATCCGCCAACTGAATTACAGAATGCATATAAAATCACATGCATCTTAGATGTACAAGTAACCATAGAGATAGCACAATGATTTACATGTTGAAAGGTTCATCAGCTCCTGGTCCAGATGGTGACCCTGACTCATCATCCATTGTAAGAGATCTAGAATACTTTGACTGCTTAACCGGGGAACCAGTGGCCAAAGACTTCTGAGGAGACAAAACTTCTGTTGAAATGATACATTAATTTTAGACAGTGCACCTTTTACCACTCAAAAGATGAAGTATTAATAACATCTCAGTGCAGCAGAATACACATCCTAACTAAATGTCAAAAACATGAGCAAAAAAATACAATATTATTGTCAACATAATAGAAGGTGCACTACAGAACAACCTTCATCACAGTACCCTGTAAATGTAATGACGCTTTTATTACGAGCCTATATAATTTAGCTTTTGTTTCTCTCTTATTTTTAGTATTGTGTCTCTCTTTTACATGTGAAATATATGCATAGTGTTGGGTTTGTGTAGTTTGAAGGAGCCAGGAGAGAGGTATGGGGACTAATTGTAAGTTGCTAGTTTCTTTTAATTTATTGCTATTTAGAATTGGGCACGAAGACAACATACCAGTTTCTTTTCCATCAATGAAAATGTCGCCAATTTTGAAGTGTCACGAGAAAAAAATTAGGTAATGGTAAAACATAATCAAATAACATAATGAAAAGTTACATTGAACTTAAATGTCATAATATTAACTTGACTGTTTGACTGTTTCTATCAACTTTCATATTCTGTTATGCACCCGTCCATTGCCTTGATGTTCGCAGGTCGTGTCATGTTCCCAGTTTCGTCATGTCCCTTTTCCAGGCGTCGCGTCCAATGTTTAGCAGTCATAAGAAAATAGCGTAAACAATAGCCCCATGATTTTGTCAATTATTTTAATTGATAAAATCATTATTTCACAACAGTCAATTACACTTTAACCAGTTTCTAATGAACTACAAGTTACATAAGGGTTTAACACTTGGAGGCTGCAGCCATGTTCATAGCAGCACTTAAACCAAAATTCTGCCACCTCGATGCACTAATGCTCAGCACATTACTGAAATGTATCATAACCAGAGATTTAGCACTTCACAGAATTTGAAAATCTAAATATACAACGCCTTCGAAATTGTGTTAAGCATTTGAGTTAATAAACTAATCTTTCAAAAAAAATTAAATCGGAGATTGTAATGATAATCTTTTGACACTGTTTGGCAATTAGCGGTTAGTTGTTAGCAGTAAAGGATTGAATTAGTTGTTTTAACTAGCTGATTGAGTATGTTTTTTTGAGTAGCCGATTGAATGTAGCTGTTTTGAATGAAACTATTTGGTATTTGTTAATAGATATTTCAGTTAGCTGTTTGTATTTTCACATCATACATAAACAATTATTTAATTGAAAAAACTCCTCCAAGTAGCTTTTAAAAAATAGCATTGTGGATACCACTATTTCAGTCTGTAACTATCAAACACTAATATTAAAGGTTTTATTTGGTCAATTCCCTAATACGATTCAATAAACTAAAACTAATTTTTTCCCACTAACTTCAAAACACGACTTTGTACGCAAAATTATATTTGTACTTAGATCTAATATTACAAAATATCTAATACTTTAATATCAAACTAGTTTAAAACTGATACACGAATTTTTGTTAATATTGTATGTTTTTTTATTTAATTTGAATCGAAATTTTGAATATTATATTAAACTGACAGTTTTATTTTTGTTGAAAATGATAATCGGTTGGTTATTAATAATTATAATGTTATTATGTTATTTTTCTAAATAGAATTGCCCATGTTATATTTGGCAAAGAATGTGGGTTTGGTTAGAAAAAATTAAAAAGATAATGTATATTAGATGAAGGTAATTAGTTAGTTATTAATAATTATAGTATTATAATTATTATTCTATTTTATTAAATAAACTTGCCTGTGATATTTTAGAAAAAGAGAGATGTATTAGTTGCCTGTGATATTTTTCGAAAAAGGAGGAGAAGGAGTTGTTTTAGTTGCTTGTTAAATATTTCGGGAAAAGTATATGTGTTACCTAGAAAAAATAAACTAAGATAACATGTTTTAGTTGAAAAAGGTAATTAATTAATTAATTAATTAATAATATTGTTAATAAATGACCTAAAACCAAACTGAAAACTGAAAGCTGAAAATTAAAATTTTTGATATTTCAACTTTTATATAATAATGTATACAAGTGCTAATAAAGATTTAACATGTTAATCAAATATTTATTTTGTTAGTTCTTATAATAAAAAGAATAAAAAGAATCATACATTACACGGATTACAAAATTTTTGGTTTTAAAAAAAATTTCAAATAAAACTAAAATTTAAAGAAATAGAATTCTCCTTCGGAGATGAATCGTGCATACCCTACATTTATTTGTGCATACCCTTGGATTTGAGACCAAATTACCTGTTTGGATAGGCAGATTTCATTTCAAATGCTAGATTTGACTCAAATTTATTGTTTGGATAGGTGAGGGATTTGGAATTGGATTTGGACCAAATTTCACCATTTTAAAATTAAAGCCCATACAGGTGGATTTAAAATAACAATTTTTGATATGTCAATTCAAATGAAAAGCATCCCAAATATTACATAGGGCTCTCGACACACTGTTCACTGTATCCCTCGCCGACTCTCTCTCGATCGATTATTTTTCCATCGACTCTCTCCCCCTTTATTTCTTTCTCTCGCCCTCTTTTTTCTCTCTCTCCATTCCCTTTATCTCTCTCTTCACTCTTCTATTTTTGTTTACTCTATCAATCAACATAAGGTATGCTATAGGCGTTTGTGTATATATATACATATAACAACTAATTGATTCAAAATATGTATATACTAATACCTAATGAATTCAATCTTTTCACACACACGCAAAAGAATGATCAGATCTATATGTTTTATAAAGAAAATAACAGATTTTATTGGTTCTTTTTGCAGTTAGAAAGAGAAATCAGCTCAAGGGTTAGTATATTACACATTCTGTCCTTATATTCTCACTTATATGTCTCTATTTGTGCGTTTCATTGCTACAACTGTTGGTTTTAATTGAGTACCTCTTTGCATTTATGCTTAAACATGTTTTTTTTATATATATTTAGGGCTTGTTAGCCTAGCTCGATTTAGTTGATAATTGTATGTTTATTCTAATCGAAAACACAGAAAATTTCATGTCTCGGACGTTTAACAAAAAACGTCCAAGGAATAATGTGGATAATGTTGACAATGATGAGGATATGGAATTTATAATGTTGGTCGTAGGTTTTATTCAAGTAGTAGTGGCAGCATCTTATGGCCAAAATTATAGGTTGAAGTAGTTAACATGGAATGCTTATGATCTTGTCAGATTAGAGCTACTTGGATGAACACCTTAAAAATTCATAGGAGATGTCCTGATGAACTGCGTCTTGATATACCTCGATTTGAGAAGTTGTGTCACCTTTTAGAAACTAAGGGTGGGTTAGTAACTACGAAACATGTCACTGTGAAAGAAGTTGTGGCATTGTTTCTTCGCATTCTTGCACATGATTTGAAAAATAGAACTATACAAGCTCTTTTTGCACGTTCTGTACAGACAGTGAGCCGAGGCCTCTAGTAGTTTTTACGGAATAGACACTTTTAGAACATTTAGTCGTTAAAATGCTTTAAATTTGATAATTGTTGGCATTGTGTGGAAATCATTCATGCTCTGAACGAGGAAGTGTGTTTTGCTTTCAAAATTCTCTGTATTCTGTAACTCGTTAAGATTTGCAGCTCATGTTATTCATCACCCCTATTGCTCAAATTTTGCAGGTGCCGAAGACAAGGAAAACGACCTACGATTCAGCCGATTGTTCAGCCAACTATTCAGCCAACTGTACCCATAGTTCAAAAAAAAAAGGATTATTTAACATGGAGTACTGATATGGATAAGCTGCTAATTTCGACACTATATGATCAGATTAATGCAGGAAACAAAGGGTGACGGGGATTTTAAAGCTCAAGCTCACCAGGCTGTGGTTGATAAGCTGCGGGCTGAAATGGGTATATTCACTACTATGGATAATGTGAGGAATCGAATCAAGGTATGGAAGAAACACTATGCTATGATCACTGAAATTCGGGCTCATACCAAGTTTAAGTGGGACGAAGAAAAGAAGATGTTGACTATACCGACTGAAGATCTTGTAGAATGGAAAGCTTATTGTGAGGTATTTTATTGTGACCATACTGTTTGATGTTAATCACGCCTTTATAAGACAGTAAAGTTGTTCCTCTTGTACTGTGATGAGATTGTATTGATGTTTTTACTGCTCTTTGCTAACACAAAGTTTCCTACATTTCTGCTGTATTTGGTTCACCGTGGATTGCAGAAGGTGCTGCTAGTTGCTACTATTTAGTGATATCTCACACTAGCTGTAAGTAGACTAAATGTTAATACATGTGAGCATATGTCTAAGCACTGGAAAAAGAAGATTGGTTGCTAAAATATTATTTTCATTTAACCATTTTTTGCTTATGGTTACTTTTCTAAAGTTTATTGACATATTACATTTATATTGCATGTACCTGCTTGTGGAATGCAAATCCTACTTGTCATAGTGTTTCTCTTCTTTTCTTTTATTTACATATATTATTTGGAAATAGCATTATCAATTCTTTGCTACTTTATTTTATGCGTTTAGCATAACAAATCATGATAGGATCATAGCGTGTCACAGGCAGGTCAGAACTCAGGATGTTGCATAATGTGAAAGTATTCTGTCAGTGAATAAAGTACCAAAGTCAAAACCCTTTTGAAGATACCAATATAACACGAATATAATCCTGTTATAATCTACTTGGACGTGCCATTTCCTTTGAAATCTTTAGATTCTTGTTCTAAAAATTTTAGATAAAGAAATACCATCTTTGTTAACTGTGAATTTGTTAAATACTGAAGGGACTGACCAGCTAGCTCGAAGTTTGTTCAGTGGTAGTTCCTTTGCTAGTTTACAATTTCATGGTCTATAAAAACATCTCAGGAGAGAGTAAAATTTTATAGTGTCATGTCTACTTTATTTCATGTCGACATCATTTTTGACTTCAGTATTGATAGTAAGGATTTTAAAATCGGATATATTTATTGTCAGTGGCTACTTTCCAGCAGTGAATATAAATCTGTCAAGTGGCTACTTTCACATTTTGGAAAATCAATCCTTTGCTGATTTTTTTTTACTTCATTGTTACTTGCTTGGACACGGAGTTACACACGCTTCTGCATATTAGAACAAGCGTATTCAGAATTGGGATGATATCTATACTTTATTTGCCGCTGATAGAGCTACTGATGATGGTGCAAAGCAGTTTGAAGAGTCAGCGACCGCAATGGAGTTAGAAAATGAAGTTGTTAGCACTGGTGAGACGGTTTCTGTTGAATCAAACAAAGGCAAAAGAGGGATCCTCTTGCCCATGCTGTTACCAGTTTCGCAGAGTCATTTATGGAATACATGAGTAAAGTAAAAGAGCCTCAAAGACCCACCTGCAAGGAAATATATAAGGTTGTATCTACTGTTGATCGAATTACCGATGATGAAGCTATGAGGGTTGTCAAGAGATTTGTGAATGGGAAGGTTGTTGAGTTCGAGATGCTTAAAAGTTTACTGGATAATAAAAGATTGGGCTAGATCTTGTTTCTTATCAATGAGTAGTTGTATTTAAGCATGTTTTTATGATTGTTTTTAAAGATATGTACTTCAAATGTATTTTTAATTGTTTATTAATGAATTTGAAGTTAAATTTTCAAATGAAATTCTAGTTGTTGCCAAACTGTCTTAGAATTTGAAATTCAGGATTAAAAATTCCTATGATTACCAAACTGGATATTTGAATTTGAAATTAGAATTGAATTCCAATATTTGAAATGAATTTCGTGTTTTTAAACAGAATCTTATCGTATATAAGAATAATTTAAATTTAAATTTATGTATAAGAATATTTTGGTCTTAATTTACATTTACAAAACAAAAATGTGCACATATAGCTCTCTAAATAAAATATTTATCAATAATATGTAAATTTAGTAGCTCTTGTTTACGTAATTTATACTTTAATTTATTCACAATTATTTTAAATAAAATTCGTTAGTTTTTGACGCTAAATAAAAAAGCCATAAATTTTTTATAGGTGTCTTTTTATTCTTTATAATAAAATAAAACCTTTGATATTATACTAATAATGAATACAATAATACATAAATTATATTATAGTATAAATAAAATTAATACCAAAAGTACCGAATCACGATACTGCCCTTCTACTAGTCCCCGTCATTTGTCATCTGATATACAAATACGTATTGTGTATGTATACATAAAACAGAAATTTGTGTTACTTTTTCAGATCCAAACACAAAATTAACAATCTTCTCTCTCTCTCTCTCCATCCCTGTATGTATCTACAAGGTATAATTTTGGAATTTCGATCATACCTTTTTATCAAATCTCTATCTTATTATATTCTGTAGTTGATCTGATGCTAATTTATGTAATTTGTTGAGTAATTGTATTAGGATTCCATGATTTTATGTATTAACTGATTGTTTAGAACATTTTAGAAATCAACCAGTCCAACTGAATTTTTGTTTTTATTATGTTAAAATTGAATTTTTAGGCTAGCTTAACTGTTAATAATTTATAATTCTCACAGTACATGATTCAGTACATGATTCGATCTGTGATAAGTTTTTATATGCACACTATAGCTTCAAAAAGAGTGTATGAAAATTATACGAGAGCGAAAGTAGATTCTCGGTTTGGTAAGTGTTTAGTTTGTGGTTGTCGTTCGTTTGTCCGTTAGGGATTGAGAAAATTGGGTATCAGAGATTCAGAGTTCTATTTCTGTCAATCATTTGAATGTAGTATCTGAAATTTTTTATGTTTTATTTTTATGTAGAGTAGGTTTTGTAATCCAGGCTCTAGTTTTGATTTTGATCTGTTTGACTGTTGGCTAATTTTTGTGATTTTAGGTCATATTTGTGGTTTTGATATACTCGGCTATTGGTTAGATGGATTTTTATTAAGCTTTTGATGCAAATCCACATTCAAAGTTTCATTAGGCATTAGGGTAAATTATGATTCTCAACCTTTTCGTGCGGAAAAAGACACCGTTTGTTTGTATAATGATGTTTGTAAAATATGTATAAGAAATTAACTTGGCGATAAACTAATATTGAAATGAATGTGGTAACCTAGAGTTTGTATCGTAGAGGACTTCAGGAAAACACAAAGATGGTTTAAACTCTAAAGATTTTATATCTATCTTACCAAACAAAAGTGGATTTGAATAAAAAGTGATTTGTCAAATAACCATTGAAATACAACAAGAATGTTATATACCACTAGCTAAATTACCTGACATAATGATCAATTCTGGTGACTAGTCCTTTGGTAACTTAAGAATGATGACGTTAATCTGTTTGTGTCCCTTTTTGTGTTTTTGCAGCTGAGATTATGTAAGTGGATTCAACTATGACAAATAACTTATTTTTTTTGGTGGAAAATACAGTTAGAATCAAGGTCAAATCTCACAAATCAAAAATTGCAGTATGACTGTAAATTATCATGTCTGCATGTGCTTTTATGGTTGTTGATTGTCATTATATATTTTCTCACTTCCGCCCCCCAGATAATTGCTGATAATAACTTTTATGCAAGAATGATGTTCTCTAAATTGTCTTTTTGACCATAGTGATTTCATGTTTGTCCTTGGTGGGTTGTATTTGGTTCTTTGTGGTCTGTATTAAATAAGCAATGCCACACTTGTGGGTTGGTTAATATGTTTGCTTTTACTTCTGTTGTATATGTATGTGTTACATCTTCATACTTAATTAAGCTCATTTGTTCATTATAGTTGTTATATTGATCTATAACACTATCAATAATATTAACATCATAATTTATAATTAATACTAGTTGCACTAGATCATTTTATATCTATATGTATTTTTTTATGTATCAATGCTAATAAGAACAAAAAAAAAATCGATATCAAATGTCTCTATTTGTTTCCTGTACCAAATCCTGCAAATTTCACAAACATTATTTTTGCACATGTAGTAAAATTAGCGATAAGTTTCCACGGGATCGCAAATGTTTTCACGGTAATGACATTTGTGTAAAATATGACTCATTATTATTTTTTTACTTTCTTTTTAAGGGCATATCAATTACTTTACCACGTATTGCTACGGAATCAAAACTTTGATACATATGCTTACTTCATCCAGTTCTGATGAAGGGAAATTTGGTGTGTGGTTTTAGAAAGTGCTGGTTATAAGTGGCATCTTAAACATGTACACGGTAATAACATTTGTGTACAGTATGACACTTTTTTTTTGTTCTGGTCTCTTAAGGCCATATAAAGTTCTTTGCCATGTATTGCTATGACATCAAAACTTTGAACAATATATGCTCACGTCATTAAGTTATTAGGAAAGTGGAAATTGGTGCGTGGCCATATAATAATTCTTGACGCAGATAAAAAATATGGTCGAAAGATTCTTTTTATGTTTATTTGTTCTTTATTTTACCTTTTTCAATAGAAATTGTGTTTGTAGAACTTTTGCTGCTTCTATTCTTATTTGTTTACAGTAACTAGCGGATGACGTTTAACAGCTCTAATTTTTTAATTTTCTTTTTTCTTCATTTTCGCTGCAGGAGAGGTGATGTGAGTTTTAAGCTGAACAAGCACTGTCCCTAAATTGCATTCATGTGATATTTGCCATTAGTATACAGGATATAATTATTTGCAAGGTTTGTTAAGAATTTTGAAAGAATGGTGCCAAGGGACATGGTTGTTAATGCTTATCAATTTTCTCTTCTGTTGTCTCCTGTTGTTTCTGTTTGGGACTGTATTGTTCGCAAGATGAGGTACTCCTTCAGACTTGAGTGGGTGTAGCTGCAGAGGTTTTCGCGCAAGTAATTTAGTTATTATAATTAGTCAAACTTGGAATAATAAAATTAGGGAAACTATAAAGAAGTATTTAAATTATATTATAGATCAAAGGGATTTTTATCGAAGGGGAAAAAGAAGATACTACAGAAAAGAAGTTAAAAGGCTAGCTTGAGATAGGATTTAGAGTCAAAAGACATAAAATGGAATGTGCTAAAGCGCCATGTGGTATCAGAAAAGTAAAGAAGAAGCAAGTAAAGGATGAGTTAGATCGCATCAAACAGGCAGAGAAGAAGACGAGGCGCTTGGAAAAAGCCCTTGCTACTTCAGCAGCGATCCGTTCTGAACTTGAAAAAAAGCTGCTGAAAAAGAAAGAAGAACAACGAAGGCTTGATGAGGAAGGGGCTGCAATTGCTGAAGCAGTCGCTTTGAATGTGCTACTTGGTGAAGACTCAGACGATTCATGTAAAATCATGCTGAAGAAGAATGAAGAGTTTAAACCTTGGGACAGTGCTAGCAAGTCTGACTTTTTTTTGGGTGGAAGTAGAAGTGGTCTTTCTCATGAAGAACTCTGGACGCATTCACTGGAAGGAGCTGATAGGGTTTCTAATGTGTGCAGATCTGGATGCACGTGGAATGAATACAACAGTAAAGGATGGACAGTCTCAACTGGACCTCTTGTAAGGAATGTCAACATGCCATATATTGATAAGCAAGATTGGGAGGTTAAAGATATCTCTGCAGGTGTTATAGCTGCGCAAGCTGTTTCATCACTTAAAATTGCAGAAGATTCGCGAGCAGACAAGTTTCTTTTCAATCAAATGCTTAGAGGGTAATATAGAGCGCATCCCTTATTTTGGTCCTCACCCTTTGTAGTTGAGATCATACCCTCAATACTGTTCTGTATATTTGTGTTAAACATTCCAATGCGGTCTATCTATATTGTGTCTGTATTGGTGATAACGTGGTTCTGTGATATGCTTAGATATTACTTGTTATATTTGTTTTTTTCTTTGTGCAATTTCTTTAGCTACCTGATGTGGTTTGGCAACTTGGTGACTTCAGTGAAGTAAAATTTACTATTATTTCTGTTTTTGGGATAAGAATTCATTGTGTATTCCCTTTTGCAATATTTAAGGTCGTTATAATACTATATAT
>PHNY01264398.1:6114-16507 GCA_003724115.2 Anethum foeniculum
ACCTTTTAGTGCAAACAAAATTCTAGTTACTTACATTGGATTTTTTTGTTCAAACAAAAAAGTAGGTAAACCCAAGAGGAAACAAACTAACATCTTACTTTCCATATGTTTATCTCAAAATTCTAGTTACTTACACTGGATTTTTTTGTTGAAACAAAAAAGTAGGTAAACCCAAGAGGAAACAAACTAACATCTTACTTTCCATATGTTTGTGTCAAGATCAACTTCATGTTTCCCTGACATGTCTATAGCATCCACGCTTATAACTGCAACATATATATATATTATAATAACGTAATTATGGTTGTGTGTGTGCGCGCAAGGGACAGAGAATAAGAGTAAAGGTGAACAATTCATAAAAAGGGATAAAACTAAAGCTAGTGATAAATCAATCTAACCATCACACGGCAATGATGGGAATGTCATATTAATATGGATGGGCAGAGTTTCTCCACGTTTCAGGTCCACGGACATCTGTGAAGACATCACATTTCACTGTAAGAACAATTATTGATGCATCCCAATGAAGGAGCCAAAATGAAAATCCAAGTTTATGGTCTAAATACTTTGATTATGCATTAAGGTTAGGACAGAAAAGAACCATCAAGTTACAGAGTGTTTAGTAATCATACCTGATGAACTGTATATGTTGTCAGATAATACCTTAGCTCATGCACGAACAATGTGGTCATTATCACCAGACCAACAACAGAAACTAGTTAAGATGCAACTAGTGTTAGAACCAACCAATTGACTCTAGTATCAAATCATTAAATATAAGTATGCTGTATTGTTTCACATCAGTGCACACACATATGTTTAAAATATACACACAATACATGTAAAAAAGCAATTTTATGATCCAAGCTAATACAGGGAATATAACTTCATTCTGTAATAAGATGTACGCATGTGAGTTTAGGGTTCTTTACTCTAGTTATTAGGATTTAGGGCTACAACTTTTATCTTGCAATTTTTACAGACTCTGCAAAGCTTTGTAAAAATAAGCCAATAAAGATACTCTCCGATATTCTCACATAGCCACCCCACAGAATTTCATCCAAAAACTAGAAAGCAAGAGTGCTTAATTTTTGGTAATCATATAATTAAATATTGAATGAATTTTCTTTCCTAATGTATTTGTAAGTGTAATCCATATGTAAGCTTATTTTCTTGATTATCAATCAGATATACTCTCCTTATCTCTCGAATAACTACAGATCGCACTTCAAAGATATCATGTCCTCTAAACGCCACTTTCACACCATTGCTGATAAACTCCTGAAACCATCTGACTAGAGCGAAATCGTACTAAAAAGGCTCAAATTGATATTACAAAACACTTTGGCGAAGAAACTAGAAAAGTCCATGTTATTCCGTTAATGACTACAAAAGAATACTCAGCTACTAATTTACAAAGACAATAATTCACTTATAATGCTTAATCAACACGAGCATAATTACATTCGATCATATAACAGAACGAAATATCGGCAACATTAAAGCAACAGTGTGAAGAATCTACAATTATAATAACTCAATTTCCTGAAAGATTATCGTAATCTCGAGAGGTAAGTGTGTGTATATACCAAAAGCGCCTGATTGAGTTTTCTGCATCAGGTGGTCTTCTGCACGCGGAAATGCATCCAGACTTCTTAGTGCTTGTTTCACACCCATTTTTAACCGAATTTATCTATAAATTTCTTTTACTTTAAGTCTAACACCGAATTAAAATCGCCTGGTAAATAATTAGAAAATCTAAATCAGCGATCAGGAGGAGAAATTACACCAGTAGTAAAAAATAAAAATAAAGCATCTTTATGAAGCGATTTCGAAATTACAAGCTGGATTGAACTAAAATGAAGTATGTATACATATAATAGGAAGAAGATGACGATGATTACAAGCAAGCTCTGATTTAATTGATCTCTTTGCTTCCCTTTCTTCTTCGACTCTTCTCTTAACCATTGATATGAGCCCAATAAAATATTAGTTTAACTGCATATAACGACTTCAATAGTCTGTCCAAAAGCCCATTCACTTATTCTCGGGCCTGTAAGAGCCCAATAAATAGATAATGTTTTTGTTTTCTAGACAGAAGACATAACGTAATAGTACCATAATTTTTGTCTACTTTCAAATTTCAATTTACCCTTGATCAACAAATTAAATAGGTTATATAATAATATGTATTAAAAAAATTATCATATAATAATTTTATTTTTCTATGCTATACATTAATTTATAAATATATATTTTAAATGTTTAGTAAAAATTAAAAATTTGGACTTTGAAAACTCAAATTAAAAAAAGTAGAACCAGTAGTAAACAAATTTTTTATTGCGGTAGTGAATGACTTCACAAGTAATCGTTCACAAGTGACTTATTCATTTATAAAAATATTGTAATTTGCTAGAGAAATAAGCAAAACGCTACACAAAGTAATCGTTCACAAGTGACTTATTCACAAAAATATTATTTAATTATTTCATATTATGAAAAATAGAATCTAAAATGGGGGTTTAATTAGGTTTGAGAACAAAGACATGTATGTCCATTTTTTTTAATGATAACATGTTAGTATAATTATTAAAGAATAATATATTAAGGAATGAAAAGTGAGTCACGTGTGGGTGACTTAAAATGCTACAAAGAAGAATTAGTATATTGGCTTTAATATACATAAATTTTGGTTTTTAATTAGTTTAAAATTATATTCTTATTTCAGAAAAAAAAAAGGGAGGAAAAGAAAAAAAATCAATGCGGCTACACAAGTAGAAGGAAAGGATACAAAGAAAAAGAAAGTTAAACCATTGACTATGAATGTGATAATAATTTATTAGAATACTAATATTATAATAATATATAAAAATGGGATAGTAAAAAAAATATGTTTTGTGTACATGTTATAAAGTAGTTAGGCGAGTGTTAGTTTATAGTATTAAAAGATAATGAATTTATTTTGTTAGCATTAAACTTGGATCGGAGAAAACTTGGGTTGGGCTAGTCCAAAATTGATTAATGTGGTAAAATAAAATCATAATACTACTTGAGTAATAGGCCCATGTTGTTTTCCACCTTAAGGCTGAGTATCCAATGAGTAATAAAAAAATGATAAATGACATAGATTAGTTTGGCTTGTGAAGTTAGATAAGAGAAGTTTATTACAATACATGGCACAATCTTATTAGACCACCATATGTAGAGGGTAGTAAAGAGAGTAGTATAGTTAGCATCCATTCTGATCAGACAGGAGGAAGAAAAAGAGAACTTCATAAAAGAAATTAGAAAAGAGAGCTAGAGAGCGAAAAACTGAGAGTTAAAAAGGAGATCGCCAGGTACACAAGGTTCAAGCGAGACTTATCCTAAATACTTTTAAACCGGGTCGATTATAAAGTAATATCATATTGGAAATTTTCGGATAAAGGATCAGGTGAGTATAAATTCAAGCCTTGCTCTAATATAATTGTTTTCTGTAAATCGTGTTTCAATTTTATGATTCTTAGATTGTTATTCAGATATGTTATGTAATTATTTGAATTCACATATTATGTGCGGACTTTATGCGGGTTAATTTTGTTTTGACAATTATACATGTTGGTTGTATATTAGTTTGATTTTATACTGGCTATATTCTTTTTAGTTGCATATTAGTTATAATTGCACGGCTTGGTACTTGGATTTGCTTAGCAATTTCACAATAGAGGCATATACACATGGATTAAATAAAGGCGTTGTGATCTTCATGCTCATGTATTCGCAAATACACTTGGAAACCCTTACGGGTTTATATATGGGGCCTTCGGGTCAGACACTCGGAAACCTTCGGGTTTATATATGGGACCTTCGGGTCAACACTTGGAATCCCGGGACGATGCAGGATATGGATGGTCATAACAAAGAAAATGAAATACAAAGGCATATGTATACATGTACACAACTAAAGCACCTGACTGTTTTTATATATGTGCATGACTTATTAGAGACTAAGTTGTTTTAAATTATGCCCACTGAGTTGCAACTCACATAAACGCATATACTTTTCAGGTGATCGTAAAGGATAGACTTTTGCTTGACATAGAGTTTGGAGTTTAATATATACAGGCTTCAGTCACAGGTCGGCCAGCTGATGCTCCAGACTCCCTACTTCTCAGCACTTGTATATATATAGTTATATGTAGCTGAGTCTTTTGGCAGTCGTTTATAATATTTTTTGTCGAACTCTTTTTTTATAACTTAAGTAAGGATTATTGGTTTGTACTTGTAATAAATATGTTTTTGAAGGATTAAAAATCTTATAACTTGGATCTATTTAGTCTTATGAGTATATGTGTGTGTGTGTGTGTGTGTGTATATATAGATTAAATTATATAAATACTTTGAAGTACAAGGGTGTCACACATCCTCAACCTTATCCGGGGGGGGGGCGCAGGAGTCATCCTCGTTAGACCTGAGGGATCAAGATACAACAAGCACTGAAATTCTCCTTCCCCGTCACTAATAACGTTGCAAAGTATGATGCCATGATTGCGGTAATCAAATTAGCTATAGAGCTACAAGTCAAAGTTTTGGACATATTTGGCGACTCCCAACTCGTAGCCAAACAAATCAATGGAGACTTCAAAGCTCATAATGACCGAATGACGGCATATTTAGACCAGTCTTTCTTTCTCTCTTTCTCCTACGAGATATCCCCTCGTGGAAGGTCACAAATATTTGCAGGGAGGAAAACCAGTGAGCAGACGCCTTGTCTAAATTGGCGTCAGCAGGTCTTCCATTGCAAAATGAGCCAATCTATGCCGAGAAGCGTGTTGTCACCTCAATCGACATCTCGACAACAAATGAAATTCACATTTTAGAGGACTGGCGTCAACCGTTGCTAGATTATATAATCAACGACAAACTGCCAAAAGTAAAGAATGAAGCTCGATCTTTGATATATAGAGCCAGAAATTACTGTGTAATAGATGACAAATTGTACAGCAGGTAATTAGACAAGGCCTATTTTGGCAGTCCACGAGGAAAGATTGTGAAGCATTTGTCAAAAACGTGCAAGTCCTGTCAACTTTATAGCCAAGTCAGCCATCGACCTACGACCGAGATGATTCCAGTCCTCAACCCATGCCCTTTCTTCCAATGGGGTATAAACCTCGTAGGTCCTTTCCCTAAGTCTAAGGCCAAGCGCAATACATTGTGGTGGTTGTGGACTATGCAACAAAGTGGATAGAATTAAAACATCTCCCTGAAATCCGAGAAAAGGAAATGGCAGAATTTTTCATGGAGTTTATCGTATTTCGCTTTGGAGTCCCAAGGATAATTGTCACAGACAATGGTACTCAGTTCGTTGGGGAAAAATTCACTAATGCTCTATCGGAATTGAAAATCAGACACATTAGATCCTCAGTAGCATATCCCCAAGCTAATGGCCAAGTGGAAGTGTCTAACCGCATTATTCTACAAGGGTTAAAGAAAAGGGTGGACGAAATTCCTCGCTGTTGAGTTGATGAACTCCCAAATGTCTTATTGTCTTACAAGATGACCCCGAGATCGTCAACAGGCATATCCCCCTTCAGAATGGCTTATGGCGTCGAGGCTGTGTCACCGGTCAAAATCTCCCTCACATCGTCAAGCGTCGAGTACTTTGATCCTGAGGGTTCTCGCCAAGGCCTCCTAAGATGCAATGACCCTTTGGAAGAAGTAAGGGACGAAGCCGCTGCCAAATTAGCTTTTCAAAAATCAAAAGATGCAGCCTACTTCAATAAGAAGGTCAAAAACAAACAATTTCTGGTTAATGACCTCGTGCTCAAGGAAGCAGCCTCCTCTCAACCAACAATGACTAGGAAGTTCAAAGCCCCGTAGGAAGACCCCTACAGAATCTCCAAGGTCGTAGAATTGGGTACTTATAAGATGTCACACCTCAATGGAACCCCAATCAAAAATACATGGAATGGGGTCCATGTGAGGAAGTTTTATCAGTAATTGTTTAGTAACTGGGTAAGGAAAATTATCTTCCAAATACAAAATCAATCTAATGAAAAGGGTTTGATATGAGATCCATGTTAGAATTTCATTTAAATTATTAATAAAATGTCCATTACCCAAGTTGCACTTGTATTAATTTTATTCTTTAAGCAAGGCTACATTCACAAATGTTCATAAGAACGAAACAAAGGGCAAAATGATAAATGACTGAAGTACACGTACATAAACAACATGAGTTTACCTAAAGGGATAGGAATGCTTCACGACACACAAAGAGAAAAAAAAAACAAAACAAAAGGTATAACTGCTACTCGTTAAAATAAAACTATAACGAAACACGAAATAGATTAAACACCACAACATAATAATTAAAATGTTAATAATTAAATAATGTCTTAAAAGCTTAAAGTACAATTAATGCCACAAGGGATATCGTTTGCTTAAATTAAATAATAAAAGCTTTGGGAAAGAAAACTTCATTAAAAGATCTCCCAAAATCCAAACACACCTAAAGCAAACCAAGTTCCAACTCCAAAAACCATCATCCAAAACCAAACCACTTAGACTGATAGAAATAGAATCTAGAAATTTAAAAATTACAAGAATAACGAGGCATTCCTCGCCTTCAGGATCCACGGCGGTAACTAAGATTGGTCCCTTGGGTTCGACGCAGCATAGTCTCGCACATAATCATCAAATGGATGGCCACTCACGTCAAAACCCGCGGATGACACCCGCTTCAAGCAGCGATCATAACCCTCGCTCAAGGCATTGGCGATGTCTTCAATACCCTTATGAACTTCAACTTTAAGCCCCTCATTCTCATCGACGACGGCCTCATGCTTGGGTCTAAGTTCGACCAGCTCCGCCTCCAAAGCATCATGTTTTTTCTTCTCGTCATCCCTTGAGGTCTCCGCCTTTTCAACCTACAACGAAGATCATTGTTTGTATTCTTCATTTCGCTAACCTTCAACTATAAAGGTAAAACTCAGTTAACCAAGTCAAAGTTGAATCAACTTCATAAACTATAAAAACGTCAAAACATGATACTAGAGACTTTTGACAATAAAAAGAGCAAAATTTAACTAAGAATGTAGAATTTGTCTTAGCAAGTTCAATGGCTCAATTCTCCATGTCCACCAGACGTCAATCAAGCTTCTTTTTATCCTCCTTAACAACTGTCAGCTCAGCTTCAAGCTTTCCACGCTGCTCCTCGCTACCATCAGCTTTAAAATCCTTCAGGACATGAACTAAATCAGACAAAAACTGCAAACGCAACGAAAAACAACAATTAAAACACCAAAGCAGGAGAAAACAATGATTTCCAAGCAAAAATGTATTGATAACTAAAAAGGAGAATAGAAATAAAAAGCAAAAGTAAGTGAATTAAAAAGCATTACCCGACCAGCACGGCTAAGACATCGGTCAGCGAGCTCTTCCCTAGTGCGCTCAGTATAAGCACTTGAATCTTGCGGAAGATTAAAAACCTGAAAGGCATGCAAAGGCACAGTTACATTCCCTATCCAGCGCTCGTGAGGACGAATCTCAACGCCGACAACTTCTTTCCTTGAGCATTCATCGATGGTGGGGGTCATAATCCCTCGATTACCGACAATTGTAAGAGTCTTATTGATCTCACCACCACATGTTGCCTCGACACCCCGGCGTTAGGTCTCACTCTGTAAAGGCATATTACTCACTCGAACTCGCTTACGAGGAACCAGTTCTCCACAACCATCTTCTCCAGCCTTCTTGCTGAAATTATCTGGAGCTCTACCTTCTTGGTCATCCAATAATTCAATTGAAATAGAATTGTTAGGACGAGAAGCCTCACCTCTCTCCTGGTCAGCCGCTCCTAAAGCGGACTTCTGAACTAAAAGCAGCATAGCTTTCTCCATCTTACCAAGGACTCCGCTGCTTAGAATCTTCTTTAAAGGCTCTCCTGTAACTAATCATAAAACATAAGTAAGAAGGACGTAAAAGCAAGTCTAGCGAACAAAATACTTGACAAATAATTAAGAGGGAAAAATCTCAAAACACATCAACCAAGGACAACGTCAAAAATAATAAAGTGACCCTTACAATGATGTGCTTCTAAGAACTTAACATCCTTCAAATCTAGATGCGTAAATACGGGCCTTGACCCTGGAAAGAATCTAAGTACCCAGTATTATACTTCTCCAAGTTGTTTAAATAATCAATCATCGTCTTGGTCACCCTCCGACAAGGCCTAACAAACTCCAAATCAGGCACATATAGATACACCCACTTAGGGTGATAGCCCGAGTTCGATGATCGAACACTAACAATCTTAGAACGCTTGTTACGGGTATCGAAATATTTTTGATTATGAGTCAATTTAAATTTAAATCAAATCAAATAAAAAAAATGTTGTGCATATAATATCCTGAATTGAACCGTACAATTTGCATAATTAAAGAAATTCGTATGAAAAATAATAAAGTTATGTATCGAATTTTGGCAATTTATTGATAGCAATAGAACAATTTTTTTAAAATTTTAACACAAACACTATTAGGATAGCATATCTAGTTTTCTTCCTATATATATATATATATATATATATATATATATATTACTCAAAAATATTTAATCGATTTAATAAATCACTGATAAATCATCCAAAATTTTAAGAATCACCTCATTCATCAAACAATACATCAACTGATTTGTTTAGATTTTCAAAAACCGGTAACCACTTGTGCACTCCATCACTAGCTTCAAGCCATTATAAAGCAGTTCAGCGCAGAAGTATGGAATTGTCTGAGAGGTGATAATAATTTTTCTCATCAGCACTATATATTAGCTCAGGGTTATATATATCTTCTTCTTGTAAGCATAATCAAGTAGAAAATCATGTCATCAAGTAATTCAATCGTGATTTCGTGCGAAATAGGGTTAGGGTTAGGAATAGAGAAATTATAGGTTTGAATTGCTATAACTAATCCAGCTTCTTCTCAAATTTTTTTTATTAATAAAATTCAATAATTTGATATTATTTGTTCCTGTCTACTAGATAGCAAATTCTTTTCTTTCATAGAGATTAGGGTTTAGTTTTATCACTTCACATTTCTTGCAACCAATATTATTTTAAACTCTTCTTGTAAACTTTTGTCACTAAAACTTCTTAGTTTTGACTTTTTATCTTCTATTTTTTGATTTTCATGTACTGTATATAACACCAATCCATTCGATTACCTTGCTTTTTCTACATCAATTTTTAAACAAGTACTTAAGTTAGTTTATGATCATACAGATACATCACAAAGTAACTTGTTACTTCATCATGACCACACATTAAACAATTTCTTCAAAATACTTTATTCTATTGATGGTCTTGCATTATAAATACGTTTCAGATAACATAATACAGTACAAGCCTGAAGCTTTGCTAGATAGTAGCAAATTATGACCATAGAGCAAAATTCTTAAGACACCATATATATATAACCCTAGATATATGTTACTACTAATTAAGTAATCTGATTTTTTTTTATATTAGTATGTTATATATATTAATAATACATAAGTACTGTGTGCGCGCATATCCTCAAATTCATAGACCCTACGCATTAATCCCGATCGACAAGTATGAATTGCTCAAGCAGCAGGTGCCACACTAGAAGCATCATCGTCGTCATCGTCATCATCTCCCTCATTCTCGTTATATGCATTAACGATGCCGCTGCAAAACTGATCCCCAGAAGCTTTGAGCACAAACCAGCTGGTAGAGAAACAGACATCTTTCTCTTCAACAACCACCATTTTCAGGCCTGAAATATTGTATTATAAAAAGATGACAAAAAGAGTCAACTTAGAATATTAATTTTACAATAAACTATTGTTTTTGGTGTACATAGAAGCATGATTCATGCCGGTATTTATAACTAGAAAAAATCGAATTAACTTTAGATAATAATTAATTATTCTTCTGGACCCAAGTTGACGACAAATATTGAGATTATGTAGCTTTTAGGGTTTAAGGAAGTAGTGGGTGAGTTGTTCAACGCAGTGACCACAGAATAGTGTTGAATGAGAAGAGCGTAGTCAAGCTCATGCTGTGCACAAGCTGCACGTTGCTACAACAGTTCCTCACGCTGTTTTGCCCTTTCCAGTCTTGCCAGCTTGGATATATAAAGTGTACTCCTAAATCATATTGAGTTCATTGTGGAAATATTACTCCCTCCGTCCCTCTGAATAATATACGTTCACTGTTTGCACGCATTTCGAGGCTCTTATAAAGGATAATTCTATAACTTTTTTCTAAATTTTTTTTTTTCTGAATAAAAGTTTAATGTCTAAACTTTTTTTCAGAATTTTTTTTATTTTTTTTAAAGTTATGAAACTATGCTTAAAATGAGTCTTAAAAAGCGTGCCAAAAAGTAATGTA
>PHNY01264548.1:0-18377 GCA_003724115.2 Anethum foeniculum
TAAAAAAATTCTCATATATATATATATATATATATATATATATATATATATATATATATTTCCTTGGTCACAAATTTTATTTTCACACTATTATTGTTGATAGTGATTTATATTTTACTAAAAAGCTTATATTTCATTAGTGCTACTCCTAATTTAAAAGTGCGGGTGAATTTTGGTTTAGTATCCCTTGATTTGATTTGGTAATGTATAATATTATAAATTATAATACTTGTGGTTTATTTGGAATTTAGTAGTTAATTGATTTTATTTCTCATATCTTGATTATGTGATTTTTCAGGACAACTTATATTAGTACAACAAAGGCTCTGAATGAATTTGATTCGATGTAAATGTTTATATTCTTCCACCCAAAATCCAACCTACTTATAAGTTTACTTTTTTTTCTTAATTTGATGCTTATTTTATTTTTTTTGTTTGTTTTATTGGGCAGGATGTGAATTTAGAATTTCAGAGTACTTGTATAATCAACTGGCTCCAAGTTCTTTAACTTCATTCGGCACTTTATCAATTGTTTATTGTATATTGAGTTATTTGTTTAGTATAAATTTTAATAATGCCTCATAAGATTAGAAAGTATGATTATGGACATGATAAACGTATGAAAAAGAAAAAAAATGGAAGCATTGATTGAATCTCAACGAGGATCTATCGAGAAGTTTATTGTTAGGAATCCAAAAGTTTCAGATGAAAATCAAAATATGGATGACGTTGGTGCAGAAATTGGTTTTAATAGTGTAGAGAATGACAATGTTAATAATGTTCCTGTTGAGAATAATAATATTAATGACTTACCTATCGAGAATGATAATATTAGTGAAGTGCCTATTGCGAATGATAATGGTGATGAAAATGTTAATGATATTTCTAATGATAAGGGATGTGTTGAGAAAACAAACTTGTCTTGTCATCTTCCTGATATCTATGATCCAAGAACTTGGGATGGGCTTGATTCTAAAATGATAGTTGCTAGTGCAAAAAGGTCCAAAAAGAGATGGTTCTCTTACTAAGGGCCTTAAGGATAACTTTTCTAGGAGATTCACTGCGAATTTATATATTAGAGTTGTATCAAATGGGGAAAAATTGGATAGAGATTGACTTGTTTATTCAAAAGAGCTTGATGGAATCATTTATTTTTGTTGTAAAATATTTAAAACGGGAATTGGTAGAGGTCAATTGGCAAATGAAGGTTTTTCAGATTTGGGGCATGTTGATCTAAGGCTTAAAGAACATGAGAAAAGCATAGAACATGTTAAAAATATGGTCACTTGGTATGAGTTGCGTATTAGATTTCAAAAGCACCAGACTATTGATAAAGCGGCTCAAACAATAATTGAAAAAGAAAAAGATCACTGAAAAAAGTGTTCTGTAGAGTTATTTCAATTGTCAAGTATCTTGCTAAGCATAATTTGGCTTTTCGTGGTTCTAATGCGAGATTATACAAAGATAGTAATGGTAACTTTTTGGGTTTAAATGAAATGTTGGCTGATTTTGATCCAATTGTGCAAGAACATGTTATACAATGAGATTAGTAATCATTATCTAGGTCACAACATTCAAAATAAGTTGATCCATTTGTTTGGTTCAACTATTTGAACTGAAATTATCAAGAAAGTAAAACAAGCTAAATATTTCTCAGTGTTACTTAATTGTACCCCCGATATTAGGGGTTAATTATCTAGTTGGTCACTGAAGTCAGCTTAATGTATCAAGTTGTTCACTGAATTCAAAACGGTATCAAAATAGTCACTAATGTCGGTGACGCGTACACTTCGTTAATTGTCCTGAATATTTAATGATGGAAAACACTGATGTTTTAAAGTTTATACAATGTGACATCTATATGACAGGGGTAGCGGCTCTCTTTGTCCATCTCAACAACGTAACGGCTCTTCATCTAAAATCATATGTGTATATATATATAATTTGTATACATATGATTTTAGATTAAGAGTCGTTATTTTGTTAAGATGGACAAAGAGAGCTGTTACCTCTACTATATAGATACCACATTAGATAAACTTTAACACATCAACGTTTCCTGTCGTCAATTACTGAGGACAATTAGTGAAGTGTACGCGTCGCTGACTCTAGTGACTATCTTGATACCATTTTGAGTTCATTGACCAACTTGATACATTAAGCTGACTTCAGTGACCGACTAGATAATTAACCCCCGATATTAGTCATCAAGAACAAATGTCTTTAATATTAATATATGTTGATGTCTCCTCGAATCTCGTTCTCATTGAGGAATCATTTTTGGGATTTTTAAATGTGAATGATACAACTGGACAAGGACTTTTTGATGTCTTTTTAAAATGAGTTAAATAATCTTGATCTTGATTTATTTGATGTGCGAGGGCAAGGTTATGATAATTGATTGAATATGAAAGGAAAACATCAAGGTGTACAAAGAAAATTGTTAGAAATAAATAATCGAGCTTTCTAAACTCCTTGTGGTTGTCATAGTTTGAATTTAACCTTATATGATATAGCCAATGCTTGTGGTAAAGCTAGATATTTTTTTGGTGTTATACAACGTATATACACAATTTTTGCATTTTCAACTAAAAGATGGCAAATTTTAAAAGATAATGTATAAGGATTAACCCTTTAGTCATTGTCATCTACTCGTTGGGAGAGTCGTATTGATAGTGTTAAAGCTATTAGGTTTCAAATGTTAGACATTCGAGAAGCCTTACTCCAAGTAGCAGATGTTGATAATGATTCTAAGATAAAGAGTCAAGCTAAATCTCTTGCAACTAATGAGCTTGGGGATTTTGAATTTTTGATAACAATAATTATTGATGTATTAAGTGCAATCAACATGGTAAGTAAAATTTTACAATCAAAGGATATACTTATTGATGTTGTTATTAAAAAATAGAAGGATTAATTTCTTCTTTTGAGAATTATAGAGAAACCGGGTTTCATGATGCCTTAAGTACTGCCAAAAAACTTGCAATTGAAATGGATATTGATCCAAGTTTTCCCCAAAGGCGTGAAATTCGTAGAAAAAAATCTTTTGATGAAAGTGCAGGTACATCATCAGTTGCTCCATTATCAGGAGATGAATTATTTAGAGTTAATCATTTTCTTTACATAGTTGATCAAGCAATTAGTTCTCTTAATAGAAGATTTGAGCAATATAAAGAATATGAAAGTATTGTTAGGTTCTTGTTTAATTCCGATAAGTTTAAGGCCTTGGATGATATAAGTTTGAAAAATTCTTGCTCTCGATTTGAAAATGCACTTAAACATGATCGACAATTGGATATTGATGCAATTAAGTTATATACTGAACTGAAATTACTTAGAGACATTTTAATGTCCTGAAATATTTAAAAGATTTGGATTGTTTCCCTAATGTAACTATTGCATATAGGATATTGTTAAGTATTCCTGTGACTGTTGCTTCTGTAGAAAGAAGCTTCTAAAAATTGAAGTTATTAAAGTCTATTTACGTCCTACAATGCCACAAGATAGGCTCAATGGATTGACGTTGATAGCAATTGAGAATGAGATCTTGAATAAAGTAGAATATGAAGACTTGATCGATGACTTTGCTTCCAAAAGTGTTCGGAGAATAGCACTTTTTAAATAAAAATGTTGGATATAAAGTTGTACATGTACATATCATTGTAGATAAAATATTTGATATGGATGCTTTTTTAATAAAAAAAATTAGCAGTTACGTAACAGTGTTGATTTTTTTTATATTACTTTTTAAAATTTTAAATGAATTAAGGGCCCTATTATATATTTAGCACAGGGCCCCCGAAAAGTTTAAGACGGGCCTGGTGGTTAGTTGGCAAAAGAAGATAAAGATGGAAGATAAAATGTAAATAAAATTAAAATGAGTAGTTTATATTGAAGTACTTAAAAAATAAATGGCTAAGATTAGATCTCATATCTCATTTTAATTGAGGTTCTCATTCGAGCAATTGTCTTATTATATATTATAATTTATGATATAATTTTTTTAGTAATAACATATATAACTATGTCAATTGAAAACACATTTAGTATTTAACGGAAGTTACTACTAACTTAGATATAGTGGTGATGTAAAATATTCATATTTTAAATAATTAAAATAATATTTTTTAAAAAATTATATTTAAACTTAGAGTGATGAAATAACTTAATGTAGTGGTAAAAATTTATTATATATTGATCTTAGTTCTCGATATCAATTCATCTTGAAAAACATTTTATATTATATAGAGAAAACGGACCCTGAGATACATCTCAGGGCTGTATCCTGAGATACCCATAGAAACTACGTCGTTTTAGACCTCTTTTTATTTCCTTTTTTTATTTTTATTTTTCTCAGCCAGCTTCTTCAATTCTTATTACCTTCTTCATAACCCTAAATGGTAAAAACCCTGACGAGTAACAAGACGTGATTCCTAGATGCAAAATCATGAATTATGGTCATCATGAATTTCATTCTATCGAAGAGATCGATAAGCACGGAAACTTAGTGGGTATTGAGGAAATTGAGACCGGCGAGAGTTTCGATGAACAATCTCATGACTTTGACAATGAAGGGCAATATGATCAGAATACTAATTTAACGAGTCTAAAAATAGTGAGGATGAAGGAGGAAGTCCAAATAAGCAGCCTCGTCATTTTGAACATAGAGATAATTATGAAAATATTGATTTAATGCTTGTACCTCATGTAGGCATAGAGTTTGTAAGCGATGAGATTGCATACAATTTTTATAAGAATTTTGCAGTAAAAATAGGATTTTCAACCTGCAAATACTCATCTCAAAAGTCGAAAAGTAGTACTTTAAAAAAGAAAATATTTGTTTGTAGTAAAGAAGGATTACGGAAAGATGATAAACGTGTAGCCGGTAGGGAAGTTAAACATCGTCGGATAAAGAGAGAAAATTGTAAAGCACGTATGATTATTCAGCGTACTACAACCGAAGAAAATTGGCGCATTACTCAATTTTTCGATACACACACCCATGCTATGATATTGTCTCTAAATAAAAAGGCACGTCTAAGCTCTAACAAGAGGGCATGTCAAGAACCACACAATAAAATTGCAATGGATGATTATCATAGTTACGGCATCGGTCCATCTAAAATTGCACAATTGATAAATTTTGGAAGTCACAGTGATTCAAAGATCACTCCACAGCAAGCGTCAGACCATTTAAAGAAAAGTAGAAGGAACAACATGGGTAAATAATATTTGATTGTGTTGGAAAAGCTTATGGAAAGGCAAGCTCAGGATTCTCAATTTTATTATGCTATCGAAGTTGAGGAAAATCAAACTTGTAGAAGAATATATTGGGCTGATGGAAGAGCAAGAAATGCGTACAGGTGCTTCAGTGATGTGTAGTGTTTGATGTCACCTATAGGACTGATAGTTTTACACTACCATTTGCTCCATTTACTGGTGTTAATCATCATAGGCAATCAACGTTGTTCGGTTGTGCTCTATTAGCAGATGAATGTGAGGAGACTTTTATATGGTTATTTGAGCAATGGTTGAAATGCATGTCGAATAGGGCACCAGAGACTATTATAACTGACCAAGATCCGACCATTTGTAATTCCATAAAAAAAGTTTTCCAAAATACCCATCATAGGTTTTGTAAATGGCATGTTGGTTTACATGTTAACGAACACCTTCGTTCTTTATGATGTTCCTACAATCCACAATTTGATGAGGATTATCGAAAATGGACGAAAAGTAGTGATATTGAGGAGTCTGAAAAAGCTTGGTTTAGTTTGAAAGAGAAATACAAACACTATTTGGAAGAGCCTTTAACTGAGAAACAGAAGAGTGAACTTAAATCTTGGAGATGGTTAGAAAATTTATACGATCAACGTGAACATTGGGTACGAGCTTATTTGCGAAAGACATTTTTTACAGGTAAAAACTTTATTTTATATATATATATATATATATATATATATTGCATTCATTACTTTAATTACATTCATCAATTATTTTAAATACATAAATTTTTTATATATGCGCAGGTATGAAATCTATTCAAAGAAGTGAAAGTATAAATGCTTTTTTTGATGGATTTGTCCATAGTTACAACCCTTTATCTGTATTTATTGATCAATATGATAGTGTTATTGCTGATCGTCGTGATAAAGAGTTGGATGAAGATTTTGTATGCATGACTAATAAACCAGATCTCACAAAGGTAACTCCAATTGAATATCATGCAAGTAAAGTATATACAAGAAATGTGTTTGTGAAATTCAAAGAAGAATTTAATTGTGTTTTTCATTGTCATCACAAAAAGTTGGTAAAAGACGTGGACAAGTCAATATATAAAGTTACTTATACTTATGATGAAAAAGCTGTGTTGCATATTGTGAATGTCACTCTAGACTGCGATTTTGACTGTACCTGCGCTAAGTTTGAGAATTCAGGACTTTTGTGCAAACATATCTTGTACTTGATGAAACAAAAAAATAACTTCAAGTATATTCCTCAGAAATAAATTTTGCCAAGATGGACTCTCAATGCCCGTTATACTACTAGTGATAAGCTTGAGAAAGTGTCAGAGCAATCTTCAAACAAATTAGACAAACACAAAGTCACTGCACTTGAAGCTTGGAACTTCCGCACATATATGGATCGAATGTTTGATAAGATAGTGTCACAGGGACTACCTAGAAGCTGCTACTAATTGCTTGGATAATTTATCGGAGAAAATAAACATTATAGAAGCCAAATATGCTGATATATCCCCTAAAGTGCATATACAGGATACTCCATCATTAGAAATATCACAGGCACATATTATTATTCGGGATCCAAGCAAGTGCCAAACTAAAGGATGACCAAAAGCAGCTTCAAGAATTCTTTCTGGAAAACAAGCTTCTCAACTTCAAACAAAGCAATGTACATGTAGAAAATGTGGTGGCATTGGGCATTACTCAAGAACTTGTCAAAATGAATTGAAAAATATGGTTGCAGCTTCCTTCAATCCAAATGATCAGACTCTCTAATGTCTTTCCTATGGTTGTAGTCTATTGGTGTATGGACTATTAGTTTAATTTCAGTAGTACAAGTGTGTTAGATTCATTATTTTTTGTCATTTAATTTCAGACTATTAGTTTCTATTATTTAAGGATGAGATGTGCAAATTTTGCAAACTCTGGAGATGTATTGAATATATTTTTTTATTTAAGGATGAGTTTCTTAGTTTTTATTGAATTACATACTACTTATTTATTTTCTTTTTTATGTTGGAAGTTACTTTATGTGTTTATATATTTCGTCAGCTTTGTATGATTCTGTTTGTGTTTCCTAATTTTCTGTGTCCATATATACTGGAAATGAACTTGATGGTTGACAAGTTTTTGTTTATATTGTTGTAAGAAGTACATGTACTATGGTTTGAGATCTGACATTATTCATATCATCGACATATTAGCTACACCATGATCAATAAATATTTTGTCCAACCAGACACAAATCAGCTTGTTTTGTCCAAATCAGTTATGCAGATCATTACATGTTTTTAAAATAATTAGCTAGCAGTGCACTGCAAATTGTAGGTATGTAAGTCCAATGAAAAATCTTAAGCAAAGATTTTATCTAGAATGGTATGACTTGTAATGCAGAAGCTATCGTTTCTAATATACCTTGGAGTAATGTTAATTGCATCTTCTGAAACTAGTTTGCCTAATTTCTTATGCTACCGAGGTCATCGATAAAGAGCAGCTCTTTGTGCCAACTACCTACACATCCATGTTAGCTTATTAGAGTTTCAGATTTCATCTACAATGAAACTATCTTATCTAAAAGAGTCTTAAGTTGTATTTGAAAAGTCCAATAAAACTAAAAACAAAGGCTAGGTGTTATCAACTTCCTTAAATCTCTACTCAAAATGGAATTGAAGTCTTGATCTTAATAGCAAAAGAGCATAAGTGGAGTTCTAGATGAAGAGCGAAGAAATTAAAGGATATAGCACAATTAATAAAACATGGAAATAGGTGATATGATCACATCTGAGACAGTTAAATCATTTTCCTAAGTTGAGAAATAATTCCAGCATATTATCGAACAATGACCTCTATACATCAAAAGCCAAGTCTCTGCATTATATTTAGCACCTAAAAATACAGAACTCAATGCAATACCTCAACACCTAAAAATATTACAGAAAAATTATAAAAACCAACCCCTTCATAGTATAGTAAAAAAAATTGGATTAAAGATGTAAATCTTTGTACATAAAATGTTGTTTAGGATATTATAAGGGATGACAATATGACAATACTATTGTACAAGTCAATGGATTTGAGTAAGTGCGGTGTGATTTGAAAATCTAAAACCCGGATAGAGTTGTAGAACATACTTTGTTTGATTTGTGATAATCCAGGTGACTAATTATATCTAGTTACATATGAAAAAGATCTTGACTTTGTGTATTAGGTTGTATATTGTAATACAGACAAGGAGAGAACAGACTAGTGGAGAAAAAACAAAAAATAAAAAATAAAAAAGAGGTCTAAAACGACGTAGTTTCTGTGAGTATCTCAGGAAACAAACATGAGATGTATCTCAGGGTCCGTTTTCTCTATTATATATTATACTTCTATAAATTTCTGAAAACTTTTCCTCAAATAGTCAAGGTTACAAAATTATTGAGCAGACATGTTATTGTCAAAGGAATAAACAAGTTCATACCTTAGACTAAACATATCTCACAATTAGTTTGCTTAATATAGTACTTACATACAATTACATGTATAATGACCATATTATTTTATTTTTTAAGCAAATCGCTCTAATTTTAACTCTTATAACATAAACAGCCACTACTATTCTCTGTGTATAAATGTGTGTGTCTATATATATATATATTGATAACAACCAATAACCAATACAAAGATACGCACATTCCCCAACGTAGCATATAACTCTCCGTTGTATTGCGCACTCCAAGTGTGCTTGTTCTCCCCTTCTTCCTTACCATGGCAAGTTTTTGTGAAAGAACTCTGATGAGAAGAAAAAACAAGGCTTTAAGAGGCCCTCTTGGCCCAACCCTAGATACTATTGTCAGTCTTAAACATGATCAAGAATGCAACAGTTATTCTTGACTTGTACTCTCTCATTGCCATCGACTTGATATGGCGCCTCATTATTAATGTACCTTGCTGAAAAAAGATTGAATACCATGATGAGCGAAATCAAGGCTCAACAATTTTTCTACCAAAAAGTAATTATGGTGCGAATGGAGTCAAACAGTAATTCTGATTAGTATAAATAAAATCATAAATTGAGTTACCATATGATCTAAATGATCTGGGAACATTTCGTTACATTTCGTTACCTAGCGCGCTAGGTAACAAGGTTGAGATTTTTGTATCTATAAAAAAAATTTAATCCTTTAATATTTATTTATATCTTATCATCTACAAATATTATTCAATTTTTATGTCTATTTACTATAAGAAAAATGAAATATTTTCACGTAAGTCAGATATATTTGTATATATTTATTTATAAATAAAGTGGAGTGTTACATTATCCCCCCCCCCTGTTTGAGGGATTCCTTCCCAGAATACAGTTATAATCGAAAAGATGCGGATATTTTTGTTTCATGCTATCCACGAATTCCCAATTTGCTTCATCCTTTGAATGATTCTTCCAAACCACTTTGACGAGCAATATTACTTTACTACGCAAAATATTTTCTTTTCGATCTAAGATTTTTACCGGATATTACTTGTAATATAAATATATACTTTATAGTACAAATATGTTACTTGTATATTTTGCAAAGAACACGACATAACATATTAGATTCCGAAGCAAAGAGAGGTAACAGAGTTATAGGAAAAAAAAAAAGAAGCCAATTGAGATTCCAGTTCCCTCTTCAGGTCATAATCAATCAAATAGTGCTTAGCAGAGAGTTTAAAAAAAATCAAATAGATGGTTTAAAGAAGACCGTTGAAAAAAAATTTGGCTAGCACGGAGAATGGTCCCATGTCTTTAAAGAAGGTTAATTGTGAAGACTAAGTTCCACATAGCCAACCTTATCAAGAATGTAATATTGGAAGTGGGACCTCAGAATATAGTTCAAGTTATCACTGACAATGCTCTGGTTTGCAAAGAAGGTATGATTGTTTAGACTCGGTATCCTCATATTTTCAGGACTACATTTGCAGGCACGCACTTAATTTGGCATTAGAGAATATTTTTCCAGCTAAAATATTTGGTGTGTATGATGAATGTCATTGAACTATAGAAGTGGTTGACACAACATTTATAATATAAGATTTTATTCTTAATCATAACATGGTAATTGACGATTTTTAATCATATTGCTCCCTTGAGACTTCTTTCTGTTGCTAAGCTAAAAAGATTCAAACTCTTAAGACGTTCTTTGGAGTTATTGGTGCTTCTGGAGGAGTGGGGTACATATCGAGATTATGGTCAAGTAAAAGATCATACTATTAGGTTCACGGTACTTGATAAAATATGGTAGGACAAGGTTGATAATATACTTGAGTTTGTAGCTCCTATTAATAATATGCTAAGTTTCGCGGGTATAGATAAACCTTCATTCATTTGAACTATGTGTTAGAATATTAATATAAGATCCTGGAAAGGGCATTTCTTTACCACCTTTACGTTTTAGAGAAACCGGTTCCTTGACACGGTATCAGAGCTCATGCTGGCGGGAGGATTGAGGTTTGACTCCATGCCACTCCCGATATTCTCACAATTTATCCTAGACACGAAAGACAAATTAATTTCCCAAAGATGGGCGCCCGTGATCCACTTTTCGACCCATAAATGGGCTTTCGAGTGAGGGGAAGTGTTAGAATATTAATATAAGATCCTGCAAAGGGCCTTATTCCACATTTCATGAAGTCTTCTATGCAATCGTCTTTGCTAGATGGATTAAGAGTTCTTCATCACTTCACTGTTTAGCTCACACACTAAATTCGAGGTAAATTTTAATAAAATTGAATATTACTACTTATTTCCATTATCTGTGAACTAATGACCTTCGATTTAGTATTACTAATATATTTCTTTATTTGTTTAAGTATTATAGTAATGTATGGCTTAGTGCTTCTATTGATCGTGTTCCTCCTCATCATGATACTGAGTTATTATAGTAAATAAATAAATGTCTCAAAAGGTATATTCAATATAATAAGGTAAGAACATATGTAAATAGTAATTTTGCTCGATTTTTTGACAAATAGATATATTTAGTAATCTCAATTTCATAAAAGATAGAGGTACCTTGGATCCTCAAATATGATGGCTTATTCATGGAACTTTACATAAAATATCCAGAAGATAACTTTGAAATTGCTTGGACAACCTTGTCCTTCTTCTTATTACGAGAAAAATTGGAGTACATATTTATTTATTCATTCGGTGAGAAGGAATAAAATATTACTAACTAGGGTGGAAGACTCGTTCATGTGCATAATAATTTTAAGCTACTATTCAGGAATATTGATCAGTACTCAAAAGGCGAGACAAAGTTGTGGGATATTGGGGATGAAAAATTTGATCCACTTGATGGTGTAAAGGAGCTTGAGATAGCCAATTTTTTACTTGACGAGCCAGAAATGAAAGTTATGATGTTTCAAGATAATTAACTAAATGTCAATTAAAATCGATATTTAGTCTTTTTTATTTTTGATGATAAACTTATAAATTTGACTATTTGATTTGCATGAAGCCTTTTAGTCTTGTTAATGATTTATGTCCTGTGAATGGCATAGATAATTTTAAATATTTTTTTAAATATGTCATGTCCCGCCATATGTTTCTTATTATTAAAAATTTATCGACTTCACGTGTACCCGCACTGTGAACCCCTATCTTTACTTCTTAGGTGACAACATTTCATGAGGAAGCTGAGTAGGTGCCATACTGTCATTCAAACAACGGAGGATATAACCAATTAATAACATAAAACAAAATATAACCAAAAAAATAAGATCTAAAAAATGGTCCGAGTGAATTCATTTATAAAATATGTTTATGATGATATTTTAAATAATGGATATTTAAGGTAGATTTTTATTTAGCTAATATTCATGGCATATTTGAGTATATAACAAATATTATGTATATTAACAAAATATGGCATCCAAAAAGTTACTAAAATGGATAATATAATGTATTAAAAAAATCTAATAAATTCATGGCCTCATTTATAATATTGAACAGGGCCTCTATTTAGTTTGAGACAGGCCTCAACATGCTTTTGTTGTTTCCCTATTTGACATTCATGTTCTTTTCTTTCTAGGTTTTTGTTTTAGCAGTACTCAGCGGTAGTTGTATCTTGATAGGGTGTTTCGTTTGTATTGACCCATTTTCTTAGACTTGTATGGATCAGTTCGACTCAGGCCTCGTTTATTTCGATGTAACCCAATTATGTAACTTGAAATTCCTCGAATTCAAAATGAGTTACGGTGTTTGGTTTGCTGAATTCAAAATTGAACAATGGGAACTCCAAGTTCCAGGGTTTTTGCAGTTATCACAAAATATTGGAACTTAATTATCATGGTCCGCCTTGGTCACCACAAGTTACATAGCTATCTAATATCAAAACATTAATTAAATTACTTACCAATATTAACTACGTAACTTTTTTTGACGAAAAAAAGATATATTACTCAAACATATCAGCCAAAAAACTGGACTCCATTGCGATAGGAACAAACCTCCTATCAAAAACTCGACCAGGGTAGAAGCACGACTCTCTCGCTATACAGTGAGCAGGCATGTTAGCAGATCGTTTAATAAAAAACAACTCAATGTTTAACTCAAGAAACAGACTATGACACTCCATGACTATGCTGCGAAAAAGGAGACAACATTCTAACTTTACTTCTAATGGCTTGTAATACTGTCAAGCAATCCGATTCCACCACAACCTCTTTTCACCCGTTAACCTTAACACAGCTTAATGCTTCTTTAACAACTATGGCCTCTGCAAATTCCGGTCTGACCACCCCATCATACACCTCTAAGCGACCCTAGATTACTTGACCTTCATCATCTCGAGCTAGCAAACCAACACCATATTTAAAGTGGTCAGTAACTAGTACAGCATCGACTGTTATCTTGACTCCGTTCTTTTTAGGTTTTACCCAAGAATTAGCTCCATCTCCTAGAATTACATCCATGTACAGAGCCTTAGTCGAACTTGTTTGGGCTTTTCTCCACTCTGCAAGATACTGCTTTGTCAAAAACACTACCGTATTCACCGAACTCATTCTTTGATTCCACACCATTTGGTTTCTGATACTCCAGAACAGAGTAACTATTTCACCATGCTCCTCTTTCTTAGTTCAATCCAGCATTCCCTTCAACCATCTGTCAAAGTCCCCATTATTTACATCTTGATAAACACTACCTCTCAGTCTCCAACATTCATCAGCAAATGGACATCCCACTAACAGATGCACAATTGTCTCTTCAATACCCATTAAAAAGAGGACAAAACACTGACACAGGAATCCGCTTTGCTAACAGATTTGTTCGCGTTGGTAAGCACTGAGAAAGCGCATGCCATACCATATTTAACACTTTAGGTGGAGCTCTGATTCTCCACAAAATTTTCTTCAAGCTGCTATTATCATAATCATGTGTTGCCTCTTTTTTCAATTAGAGCAACCGATAAGCACTCGTAACGGTATGATCACCACTAACATCCTTGTTCTAGTACAACACATCCATGTCACCCTCACCAACTAATAGAGTATTAAAAATACAATGTTGATCCCGCTGATTGAACAAATCCTCCACCAAGTCCTTGTCCCATTGCCCCTTATTTTCATACCTTAATGAAGCTACAGTAGCATGATTTAACCCGTGTAGCTCACGTACTATATAAGGGTGTTGATCATTCTACAGCCAAGGATTACCCAAGACTCTAATATTAGTACCATTACCCACTTTCCAGTGAGCCCCAGCCTTGACTACCTGTTTAGCTTCCCATATACTCCTTCAAATGAAACTAAGACTACTCCTCAAGTGAGAATCTAGAAAATGACAATTTAGAAAGTACCTGGCTTTGTACAATTTGCTTGATAATCTATCAGGTCTTGTCACCAACCTCCAACCTTGTTTAGCAAGAAGGGCTAAATTGAAGCTTTGAAAATTTCTGAAACTTAATCCACCATGTGATTTGTGTCTACTAAGCCGCTTCCAACTCATTCAATGGATTCCGGATCTAGAATTTTCCTTTGCACCCCACCAATATCTTGACAAGCTCCTTTAAAATCTTTTATGATTTCCAAAGGCAACAAAAACATAATCATAGCATAAGCGGGTAATGCTTGAGCCACTGATTTAATTAACACTTCACGACATGCCTGAGATATCCACTTCTCCTTCCAAGAATGAACTCGTTGCTTCATTTTGTCCTTGAGAAAACCAAGAATACTGGACTTATTCCGTCCTATCAAATTTGGAGGGCCCAAATATTTCATAGACTCGTCTGCTTCTTGCATTTGTAGCACCCGACAAATATTATCTTTGTACTCCCTATTCATATTTGTACTAAAAATCACTAAAGACTTCGACATATTGACTTGCTGCCCTTAAGCCTCTTCGAAACTCTGCAATAACTTTGTCATTTTCAAGGCCACTGTTTTAGTTGCTTTGTTGAATAAATAACTGTCATCAGCAAATAATAAATGTTTAATTTTTGGAGCCTTTCACCACACATGCTCCCCTTGAATAAACTATTGACGCTCATATTTGCGGAGAAGTGCAGACAGACCCTCAGCACAGAGAATAAAGAGATATGAAGACAAGGGGTCTCCTTGTCTAAGCCCGACTAGGCACCACTAGACCTATCTCTCTCATTTCATAGGTGATAGTATACTTAACTAAAGCAGCACAACCGAGAATTAACTATATCCACCAATCATCAAACCCCGCTTTAAATAACAAAGCTCTCAAATAGTTCCATCCAATCTTGTCGAATGCCTTACTCATATAAATTTTAAGCGCCATATACCCTTCTTTCCCCTTCTCTTTCTTTTTAGATAGTGTATTATTTCATACCCCTCCATTATATTGTCTGTGATCAACCGTCCCGGAATGAACGCACTTTGATTTTCAGCAATCACCCCATCCAACATATTTTTCATACGATTAACAATCACTTTTGTAATAACTTTGTCCTGAACATTGCATAAAGAAATGGGTCATAAATCTCCCACCATAGTAAGGCTTTTATTTTTTGGAATGAAGACCTCATTGGTGTCGTTTAAGCCCTTGGGTAAAACACCATCCTGAAAGAACTTCTTAACCAACTGAACCACATCTTGTCCAACAATTGACCAATGTTTTGGATAAAACACCGGCGTCATACCATCTGGACCAGGCGACTTGTCTGGATCCATCTGGAACAATGCTGATTTGATATCTTCCTTAGTGACTTGCTGACATAGCTCTATATTCTGATTCATTGTTATTTTCAAGTCAACACATTCCACCACCTCTTGCCAGTTTGTATGAGAAGCTATAAACAGATGTGTAAATTGTTCTATTATATGATCAGCTAAACCATCTTCCCACTCAACCCAACATCCCTCACCATTTTTCAAATGAATAATTTGATTTGTCCTCCTATGATCAGTTGCTGAAGCATAGAAATATCTGTTATTCCTATCACCGGAGTGCAACCAAAGTTACTTAAAGCGTTGTTAACCATGCATTCTCAAAGCGAAACTTTGTTTTACATACACTCTTTTTACTCGCTTCCGGGACTAACAATAACGGGCTATGATCTGAAGTAGTTCCCTCTAAGTTATATAATTTAACCAGTGGAAATACGCTTAGCCAAGAAGATACTAAAGCTAGCGCCCTATCTAACCTCTCCTTTATTATCAATAATTTCACATAAGAAAATAAAAGAAGGTTTTTCTTGATGTACAACGTCTTTAAGGAACTGAATGTTCGAGGAAAGCCCTATACCTCGACAGTTCCAGCTGACTACACTCATAATTCTAGGCGGGCCTGCACTGCAGCATCCGCTTTCCCGTTTTTTTGGTTCTGTGAGTTATTTTCTTGAGAATCAACCATTGTAATGTCCACTTGTTTATTTGCCAGGCTTGGCTCATCAGAGATTAATTCGTCGACCCTCATTCTTTTTGGATCCACTACTTTAAGCCCATGATCCAATATATAATTAGGCCCATATTCCACTATATTATTTACCGCCAATTTATCTTTTAAAATCTGTCCAGCTAGCTGATTTTTAAACCCCAAAATTTCAGCCAAATCGCCTCCATTCTTTCCTCCCCCATGTTGTAAGACGGTATCTCCAACTGTCACTATCTCCCCTCCCGAAATTAAGGGATATGATTTATCCCTAGCAACAACCTCCTTCTCACCCATGTTTACCGCCAGAATTTTCGTGTCTACCATGGAGTTCCTTCCCGGATTCTGGTTTCCTTGTCGGAGCCATTTCGATCCAATTGTGTGGTTTCTTCTTCTTGGCTCAGCCTTCATCCAAATCCTATACGGCTTCTCAATGCTCTCTAAAGTGTGTCAAAAAAAATTTCACAGAACTTCTCATTATATCCCATCAAAACACAAATAAAAAAAACGTTGGAACTGCTTCATAACGAAAATTTACCCAACACCAGTTATTCATAGATTTTTTTTTAACTTCATTCTCCTTTTTAAGGGCTTATCCAAAGGGACTGAAACTCGAACTCTCAGATACTCACGATATACACCTATGAAGTTATTGACGTCAGATTCGACATAAGAACCAATGTAGTTACCAATATCCTGAACCACACGTGTGACATAAACCCAGGGCTCATACTGTGAAGCTGTACCCATAAATCCAAATTATTGATAACTAAATACCTCAGATCATCTCATTCTTTCAATCTTTCAAAGTCTAGCTTGAACCGCCCAAATGTTCAGCGACTACCTTCTATCCACCTCGTGATAGAATTGAAAAATGGATCTGTTACCTTCCAGCGCTTTCACATAGACTCCCCTACCCGGTTTCCTGAGAGAGGCCATTTTGTGCTGCATTGTTTGAAAATCAATCGGCGAATTCGTAAAAAATCTGCCTACTAAACACCATCTTACATCAATCTTAGAAAGAGTATCCTCCGTAACCCCTTCATACACCAAACCACCCTCATCCTTCTCTTCCAATAGAATATTAGAAAAACTAGCCTCCATATCTCGCATAACACTGTCGTGATTAGCCATAAAAACTCACCCCACAGAAAACACGACAATAATAACAAACGACAAAACGTTTAACACAATCATACCCTGACAAAAGTCAAGACAAACTCTTAATATATAATAGCCCTATATTATTATATGCACACTTGTTAAAATCAAAACATCCTCATTTACGCTAATAACTTCCACCTATTTTCATTAACTACGTAACTTTTAGTTGCATAGCAATAAACCAAACACATGTATTTTAATTACCTTGGAACTTGTAGTTGTAACTTTGTTACGGTAAGGTTCAAGTTCCTATTTAACCACAAAATTGACGAAACAAACGAGGCCTTATGGATCTTCGACCATGAAATGTTACTAACCTTTTTATGAAAATTCTAATTGTATATACTAACTTAAAACCCGTGCAATGTACGGGTCTTCATTAATATTTTTTATATATTAAAATAATATAAACTTGATTAGATTTAAGCTAAATATTTAATTTAGAATATAGTTGGTTTAATTCGAACCTGAAAATTTTGATTATTTATTTATTAATAGAGATAATCAAAATCCACCTAAAAGGTTGAACCAAATTATACTACCTTCCAGTTATTATATTATATATAATATAAATAGTATAAATAAATAGTATAGGTTAAAATTTTTGATTTCATTATCATTATTCATTACAACAATTACAGAAACTTTTTTAAACATTATATATATATATATATATATAATAGGATATAAATAATCCTAACTACTTTGAGCCAGGGTTAAATTCAGTCCAGCACTATTATTAGCCCCGGCTCATTTGGGCTCATTTTAGCCCCGGTTCATTTGGGCCCAGCCCAACAAGCAATCATGGCTAGAATGACACAGGAACAGGTGAAACATGAGTCATGGCTTGGGACCTCTAGTGATGGTGACAGCTAACGATTGCAAATGATCAACACAATAAAAGCACATGCCAGAACATTCATGACACACTCTCCCACAATTTTCACCTGGACACTTGTAAAGCATCCGTGAGCGCCAGACGTCCTCCTCACCTGGTCATGAATGGCCAGGATCACAGGTACATTCCTCAAAACCCTAGTCCTGGGCCTATTTATAGTCCTAGGATGAATGGTTGAGGGGTTGGTGACTTTTACTCTACA
>PHNY01264595.1:411-10633 GCA_003724115.2 Anethum foeniculum
CGCACTCTCAACAAAATTTCTTTGCTTCTTCCTCCCACAATGGAGGATGTGCGAGAAGGCAACACTTCTCCTACCCGAGTAGCACTACCCTCGCCATATCAGTCTGGAATAGTAGCTACCTCCTCGGTCCCTCCATCAGTTGGTAAAAGAAAGAGAATAAATTTGCCTTGTGTAGAGGATGAAAATAAAGAAGACGAAACAGCCCATGAGGTACATCTACCTCAAAAAAAGAAGGATGCAAGCAATGTAAGTAGTCTGTCTGTTGTAGATCAAGAAATGCCTCCGGCAGAGACCAGGGATGGCATGCCAGCAGTCAAGGAGAAGCCAGTACATGAGCTGCTTGTACCTACACAGGATCCTGACGATCGTCAACACCTTCTGAATGCAGCATCTGTATTAAAATCTCAGTTGGTGGTCCGCCTCACTAGTTATGCGGAGAGTCTAAGTGTCGAGGACATGATTCTCCTTGCTAACAAGTGTTACAATACACTTGAAGGATTAGGAGATAATTACACATCTTTCAGCACTGAAGTCAACAAACTGATTGCACAACACCAAGAGCTAGCTATNAAAAAACAAAGATGATTGGAATGAATGGGACATGAAGGCTTGTTATATTCACAAAGTGCAGACTCTGTTTGAAGTTCGACAGAAATTATCCATTGCCAGTGACAAACTGTCTAAAGCCATGACACATGCAGATTCTATAAAGCTTAGAAAAGAAGAGCTGACAGGTGGGTTGCTTAAGCTTACCGAGAAACTGCATCAGGGAGAAGAGAGAGTTAAGACCCTTACAGCAGAGAGGGACCAACGTAAAGAGGCTCATTCTGTTGCTGAAGCTGAACTTGGGAAATTGGACGCCAAGAAAAGGGAAGCTCGTGTGGCATTTAAGGAGAGAGATGACCAATATAATGCTGCCAATGAAGAATTTGAGAAAATAAAAAATCAGTTGCTGCAGTTAGTAAGGAAGTAACTGATTAGTTTACTGCATGTTTGTCTTGAAAGAAATCTTCCTTTTTNNGTAGCCTCAATGTACCGGAACATCATTTTTAGGGTCTCAAAATGTTTGTTTTTACTAGCTTGGCATGGAGTCTTAGTGATAATTGAAACAGTTCCTCCTGTTATGGATCTCTATCTCTGGTTTATGCTTTGGTCATAGTTCTTTATTTTTCAGTTATAAAATATTTTCCCAATTTTGATAGAAAATGTTATTTCCAGCTTCTTCGTATTTCTCGGATAGCAATATTCCGCCATCGGAAATACCTTCTCGTGTTTATTCGCAAATTGTTCTTAATATCTTTAATTGGCACCATAATCCACTGGCATTTAGGTTATTGTCAAACTAGAGAATGAAGAAGATGACTAACAGACTAACAAACTACATTTCCTAATAAAAAAATGAATCAACTTGATTACAAAGAGTATACCTCTGTTCTTTTATATACACAAACACTAAGGCTGCTAATATAACAAACTTGTAACAGAATGTGAGGTCATGTAATCTATAATGATGTCATTATTCTACTTTATTGAATTAAGATGATATATCAACATCCCCCTCAAGTTGGAGGGTTGAAAAAGATCACAGACACCCAACTTGCTGCAGAAAGATTTCAGAACAGAAGCACCCAATGCTTTAGTAACCATATCAGCTGGTTGCAGGTGAGTAGATAGATGCTTTAAGTTGATAATATACCCAGCTGAAGCTTTTCACGGACAATTTGACAATCGTGCTCAATATGCTTAGTACGCTCGTGAAACACAAGGTTATGTGGAATGTTAATGGCAGATTTGCTATCACAATGTAGATCAATAGGAGTGATTTTGAGAAATCCAAATGTCTTGAGTAGAGAAACTAACCAGATCAATTCACGGTATGTGTCAGCCATGCTTTGATACTCAGCCTCAGATGAAGATTTAGACACAGTAGGTTGTTTTTTACATTTCCATGACACTAGAGACGAGCCAGACGTGACACAATAGTCTGTTAAAGAGTGTCTAGTTTCTTTACAGCCACCCCAATCTGAATCACAAAAGGCTTTCAAGGTAAATTGAGCAGCTGATGACATAAGTAAGCCCTAACCATGAGAATTCTTGATGTATCTGACAACTCTATGAGCAGCAATCAAATGATCATATCTTGGTGTAGCTAAAAATTGAGACAACACTTGAACAACATATGCCAGGTCTGGGCGTGTGACTGTAAGATATATCTTACAGTCACACGCCCGTAAGATATATTAAACGACCACTGAACGTCGATTAGTGGAAGCAACTGTAGCTGGTAGCAAAGGACTAGAGTTATCCTGAAGGTTATGGTTTTGTTCCATAGGAATTACAGAAGGCTGAGCATTAATAAGACCTGTATCTTGCAAAATGTCCAGTGCATATTTTCTTCGACTCAAGTAAATTCCATCAGAGGAGCGAGCAACTTCTATACCAAGAAAGTATCTAAGTGACCCTAAGTCCTTAATCAAAAACTTAGTAGCTAGGTAAGACTTGATAAAAGCAATCAGATCAACATGACTTCATGTTACAAGGATGTCATCGACATACACAAGAATAGCCACAAACTGATTTTCTAGATTAAATGTAAACAAAGTATTATCAGAGTGTGACTGTGTGAAACCATATTTCTTTAGAAAAGTAAACGAGGAGCTTGACGTAGGCCATATAACGACTTACGTAACTTGCAGACAAATACAGCAGGATCAGTAATCTGAGCAACAGAAGTGCAAGAGGACAGTTGAAGATATCCACGAGGTAGCTTCATGTAAATTTCTTCATGAATATCTCCATGGAGAAACGCATTCTTGACATCTTACTGTGATATGGACCAGTTCTGAGCTGCAGCAATTGCTATCAAAAGTCTGACTGTTGTCATCTTTGCCACCGGGGCAAACGTTTCCAAATAGTCAAGATCATAAGTTTGTGTAAAACCCTTGGCAACAAAACGGGCCTTGTACCTTTCTATGCCCCTATTAGGTAAATATTTAACTTTAAACAGCCACTTACAATCTACAATATGTTTATTAGGAGGCTTGGGGACAATTTCCCAAGTGTGAATATTTTCAAGCGCATTAATTTCAACTTTCATGGCTTGTAACCAATTAGAGTCTGTACAAGCCTGTTTATAAGTATGTGGAGTAGGTATAACAGCTGTTGCTACCAAGAATTTTTTATAAGAAGGATGAAATTTATCATATGAGAGATAATGATGAAGAGGATAGACAATTGAAGAATTAACAGTACCTGATTGTAATGCCTGAGGAGAAGAACAACTGGTGATCATATTTTTGGCAGACCTGCAAAATCTTTAAATTTGTTTGAAACTTTCCTAGTTTGAGTAGACTTTATAACTGGTAGAGGATTGATAACAGGTAAAAACTATGTTCTGGTACAGATAATTCAGAGTTTGACAATTCAGAAATGGTAAACTCATTTTCAAGTGTAGACATAGAGGGGGTAGAGAACTGTATATCAGGGTCGGCTGAGATATCTTGAGTACTAGGAGACATCAACTGAGAAGTAGGAGATGTAGTATTGCTAGAACAAAAGGGAAAAACATGTTCAACAAACGTAACATGTCTTGTCACATATTGTTGCTTTTTAGTAAGTAAATCAACAACTTTATAGCCTTTCTGATTAAACGGATATCCCAGAAAAACACATTGCTGAGTTCAAGGAGCAAACTTATCAGTGTGAGCTGACTCATTAGAAATGTAACACAAGCAGCCAAAAGTTTTTAAATGCTTATAATCAGGTTAATTGTGAAATGGTAGTTCATAAGATGACTTGAAATTTAAGAGTTTAGATGGAAGTAAGTTGATGATGTGAGCAGTAGAAAGCACACAATCACCCTAATACTTAATGGACATATGAGATTGAAATTCCAATGCACGAGCAACTTTAAGAAGATGTTGATGCTTACGCTCAACAACCCCATTTTGTTGGGGGGTTCGAGGACAACTCGTTTGATGTATAATTCCCAAAGATGAAAGAAGATTTTGAACTTGTTTATTAACAAACTCAATACCATTGTCAGAGCATAAGACTTTAATGGTTGTTTTGAACTGATTATTCACATATTGCAAGAATTGTTGAATTAAACCAAAAACTTGAGTTTTATCAGAAAATAGAAACACCCAGGTATACCTTGAGAAATCTTCAACAATGGTTAAAAAATAATGACAATTGCCATGTGTGGGGTATTTATAAGGTCCCCACATATCACAGAGAATGAGATCAAACAAAGCAATGCCACGAGATGTACTATCAGTAAAAGAAAGCTTATTCTGTTTTGCAAGATGACAAATGTCATAATCAGACATTGCACTCGATGATACATTTTTCAAACCAGGTATATGACTAAGAACAGTGATAGATAGGTCACTAATCTGTAGTGCCAAAGTTGAGTTAGGTTTGTAGAGTTTTGTATGGAAGAAACAAATAATCCAGATGAATTGAGAAGATTATGAGGTTTGAGTTTGTAGAGGCCTCCTTCAAGATCACCAATTTGCCTCTTCATCCTCATAGCAAGGTCCTGCAAAAGGAACTTGGTAGAAGTGAACACAAGATTACAGCTATTGTCACTATTGAATTTTACAACTGATAATAAGTGAATGAAAAGTGGGTACATAGAGAACCTGTTTAAGGACAAAACTGCTAGTGAGATGTATATCTCCAGTATGAGTCACACTAGCTGTATTTCCATTTGGAAGATGTAATTCAGACTGTAATATAGTTACATTAGCCGGTAGAGAGAAATTATATGTGATATGATGAGTTGCTGCGGAATCACACAAGCATTGTTGCTAAACATAGAGATATTAGGATGAAAGTGGATACCTGCCATTTGAGTTACTGTGTTGGCCTGGACCCGGGGAGCATTCTGAGAGTCAGTGCTAATATTATTAGTCTTTAGTTTTGACTGAAGCATATCAATTATCTTCTGATATTGCTTATCTAAGAGGTCATCAGATTCAGGTGCAGAAGCAGACGGAGTTTCTACCATAGGTGCAGCAACAAGCATAACTTTGGGTTTAGAGGTATTAGACCGAAGTTTAGGCTGTGGCTGACCATATAGTGCCAATCCGGATAACTATGAAGAACAAAGCATTTGTCCTTAGAGTGACCAGATCTTTTACAATGATCATAAGTCAAAGTAGCATCTATAGGCTTCTTAGCAAATTTCTGAGTACCAGCCTGATTAACTCTAACATTCATTGCTAAGTTATCAGGTACAGTAGTAGAAATATGCGTAAAGTTTCGCTGATTCTCCTCTTGTAACAGCATAGAGTAAGCATGTACAACACCAGGTAGAGGATTCATAAGTAATATTTGACCTCTAGTAGATGTAAATTGCTCATTGAGCTCCATTAAAAATTGACTAAGCTTAATGTGTTGTTCATAGGCATCTAATTTCTGAGAGTTGTGACAAGAACATGTATTATTTGCACAGATACAACGAGGTATGGGTGAGAGATTATCGAGCTCATCAAGAAGTCTATGAAATTGAGTGAAATAAGTTGTGATTGAATTAGTACCTTGTGAAAGCGAAACAAGATCTTTACGTAACTGAAAATGACGAGGCACATTTACTTGAGCATATCGAGCTGCAAGATCAATCCAGATTTGTTGTGTAGTTGTCATCTAAATAATGTTTTTCAGAATCTCTGAGGAAACAGAGTTGATTATCCATGAGATCACCAAGTCGTTGCTGCGTTTCCAAAGTGCAGATTGAGTAGCATCAGATGGTTAAATCAGCGATCCATCAATGAAACCAAGCTTTAGTTTGGCAGAGAGAGCGATCTAAATTGATCCACTCCAATGGTGATAGTTATTATTAGTCAACAATTCATTACCAAGAGAGAGACATGGATGATCTGCAGAACTAAGCTAGTAAGGATGATTAATATCAATTGTAGGTGAGAGAGCACATGGAGTTGGAGTTGTCGCCATTAATGGAGTTGTGGTGGTTGCAGTTACAGCGGAAGCATACGATTTATTCATGAAAAGGAGTTACAAAGAACGATACACAGATTGAAACTCAAGAATGAGAGAGCAATGAAATTGATCAGTGCAGAATCAAAGATCCGCTCTAATACCATGTCAAACTAGAGAATGAAGAAGATGCAGAATGAATAAGATGACTAACAGACTAACAAACTACATTTCATAACAAGAAAATGAATCAACTTGATTACAAAGAGTACACCTCTGTTCCTTTATATACACAAACACCAAGGAAGCTAATCTAACAAACTTGTAGCAGAATGTGAGGTCATGTAATCTATAATGATGTCATTATTCTACTTTATTGAATTTACATGAAATATCAACAGTCATGTATTTTGCACTCGATTCCTTGTCATCAGCAAGTCCTGCAGTACTATTTACAACAACTCCCGAGTTTGAGTTTATCTCATAGCTATGAACCGGCTTCGGAATGCTTAATACTGTAGTGTGACTGTTTGAGCTTTTATACAGGAGACATAGGTTATTTTACAATAAGTAAAATAACCACATCAGAAGCTTATTACACAATAAGTTGCTTAAAAAGACACCTAGGTTACAAAAATCTAAGAACAGTGAATAGCCAGAACTTGCTGGTTTTTTGGTTTATTAAAACAAAATCTCAGTATTGCAAATTTAGTATGCAGTTCTTATATAGCACCATCCATAAGCTTTGTTTGCTACCTAGCTGAAGGAAAGTATCTAATACATCAGATATTGTCCATCAACATCAATATTTACCCGGACCCCACTTCAGTGTATTTGGGAGGAGGTAGTGGAAACTAGTTAGATTAGCACATATGACTACATATGTATTTAAGAGTCTCTAGAATTATAAGAGTTCCTGAAATATTGAAAGTTATATAACTCTTTAGAATAATCTTATGCAAGTACAAATTCATGTATCCTTAATCTGCAAGTGTATCAGAAATATTAAAGCATAAATAAAAACATTTGCACGAGAAGTAGCACTGCAAGTTCTCTGTAAGTTTATTTCTCAATCCATATATAAGTTTTAGTACTGCTGCCTCAAACAAATATGGCATCAGAGCAAGGTTCAAGTGAGATCACCTTCTTTACATGCTCACAAAATCAAATCCCAATTTCTAATGGAGAACATTATGACTACTGGAGTTTTCAATTGGAAACAATAATATTTGTCTCAAAAGATTTGTGGGAAAATTATTGAAGATAGATGTGCAGAACCACCCAAAGTCGCGCATGCAGCCTGGACAGCCAAGGATCAAGACGAATACAAGAAGAATGTCAAGAAATTAACGTTGCAAAAGAAGAAGATGCATGCATGAGTCTGACTTGTGTAAAAACGTAAATTAACCGAGAAGGCCAGCGGTGAGAGAAAGAAGAAGGTTGCAAAAGACTACATAAAAAAGGCTGGTTCTGGACTTTAAAAGTGACAAACAAAGTGCAGTGAGATTATGGATTGTTTAGGGCTTATAATGGTGGCCTTTTTAGGGCCAAGAGGATCTTTTATAAAAGTATAATAATAACGAGGTTTCTAATGAGAATTTTATTAAGGTAGGTTTTTGGAAGATGCATGCATGAGTACAAACAATCATAGATAAATTCAACAAACAAATCGAATTTGGCTTGAACCCATCTGCTTGCATTTCATCAATTACACTAGTATGTCCCCCTAATTCTGTGCAAATCTAAAAATTGGAGCATTCTAAATCACAACATATCATATAGGCAATACATCAAATACTTCTTTAGCATACGCCAAAACCACACAACAAGCCCAAAACCGATCTTGTAAATCATTAACATCCCGGAATGAGTAATTTACATGCCTATATATTCACACAGGTACAGGTGAATAGAAAATGAAACACTAACCAACTTGTGGGGATAAAGAGTAAAATATATAAAAGAAATAACGTAGAGAAGAGAAGAAAAGAAAAGATAAAGAAAAAAAAGAAAGCAGATATAGACAAAAAGGAAGAGGTGTGCAACAAAGGAAAACTAAAGTGAAATATGTTTATGTGCATATCTTCAGAAATGTCAAATGTACTCTAATACTCAGTTTATTATCTATTTTTATTTTTGTACTATGAAACTTCACGTCATTAAGGACGTATTACTAAGAAACTTCACGTCATTAAGGACGTATTACTAAGAAACTTCACGTCGTTAAGGACGTGTTTATAGTAGTTGGTCACAGCATCTAAAATCTTAAAAAAAATAAATAAATTTTGACACATTATGGCAAGCTTTAAAATTTAGTAACTGATGTGCAAAAAAAATGATTATAGTGCAGGCTAAGAAAGTACAATATAGTCTTCACTTGAATAGGTCTTTTTTGTGGTTTTTGGACAATGCATGTTTAAAAGTTTGTCACTGTTTTTATGCACTTCAAATTTATGCAGACTTTAACTTTATTATTTTTTCGCAGACTTTTGTATTTTTATTAGACTTGTTTTATGTAGTGGTGTTAGAACAGAAATAATAATGTTGTTGATGACCAATATAACGCTGCCAATAAAGAATTTGAGAAAATAAAAAATCACTTGCTGCAGTTAGTAAGGAAGTAACTGATTAGTTTACTGCATGATTAGTAACTGATTAGTTTCCTTGTTCAGTAGTGTAGCCTCAATGTACCGGAACATCATTTTAGGGGCTCAAAATGTTTGTTTTTTACTTGCTTGGCGTGGAGTCTTAGTGATAATTGAAACAGTTCCTACTATTATGGATCTCTATCTCTGCTTTATGCTTTGGTCATGGTTCTTTATTTTTCAGTTACAAAATATTTTCCCAATTTTGATAGATAATGTTATTTTCAGCTTCTTCGTATTTCTGGGATACAAATATTCTGCCATCGGTAATACATTCTCTCGTTTACTCGCAAATTGTTTTTAATATCTTTAATTGGCACCATAATCCACTGGCATTTAGGTTATGTATTTTGCACTTGATTCCTCATCAGCAAGTCCTGCAGTACTATTTACAACAACTCCCAAGGTTGAGTTTATCTGATAGCTATGAACCAGCTTGGGAATGCTTAGTACTGTAGTGTGACTGTGTGAGCTTTTACACAAGACACACAGGTTATTTTACAATAAGTAAAATAACCACAACGGAAGCTTATTTTACAATAAGTTGCTTAATTAAAAGACACATAGGTTACAAAAATCTAAGAACAGTGAATAGCCAGAAGATGCTGGTTTTTTGGTTTATTAAAACAGAATCTCCGTATTGCAAATTTAGTCTGCAGTTCTTATATAGCACCATCCATAAGCTTTGTTTGCTACCTGGCTGAAGGAAAGTATCTGATACATCAGATGTCCATCCACACCAATATTTACCCGGACCCCACTTCAGTGTATTTGGGAGGAGGTTGTGGAAACTAGTTAGATTAGCACATATGACTACATATGTATTTAATGTTAAAAATATAATTTGCAATTCCCATGAACCAAGTATCCAGAATGTTCTACTCCTAGACTCATGATCAATGTTCAGTGTATGAAACCAAGAGTCTCCAAAATTATTCATGTATCTAATTAATGATGAATTCTAGGAAGAATCTAGATATTTAGTCTATCTATAAAAGGCTGCAATACCAGCACATGTAATCAAGTAAGAAAAATCAAATCTTATCAGAAAAATTCCAATCTGCCTATTTTTCTTCAAGTTCTGTACCCAACAAATATGGTATCAGAGCTTTTCATATCTCACTCCTAAAAATACCTAAATCGTATTACTCCCCTAATTAAAATATCATGGCAACAAGTAATGATTCCATACTCAGCTATGCTCAAAACAGTATTTCCATTTTCAGTGGTGAAAGTTATGATTTCTGGAGCATTCAAATGAGGACATTGTTTATGTCTCATGATTTATGGGAATTCGTTGAAGAGGGGTACGAAGCAGCAACAACAACTCATGAGGAGATAACATCCTAGACAGCAGCCAAGTAAAGCGAATTCAAAAATAAAAGAAAAAAGGATGCAAAAGCTCTTCTCTTTTTTTTTTTTTTTTCCTAAATAAAAGCTCTTCTCTTTATTCAACAAGGAGTCAGCGAAGCCATTTTTCCACGTATCATGAGTTCTAAAACTTTAAAAGAACCATGGGAGATCCTGAAGAAGCAGTTTCAAGGATATGACAAAGTGATCTCGGTAAAACTCCAATCGCTTTGGAAAGAATTTGATAATTTGCAGATGAAAGAAAGTGAAACTGTTTCTGATTT